>CM055270.1:94891423-94976119 GCA_029237695.1 Conchocele bisecta
TTTATTTGGATATTTGGTTATTGCATTTAATTTTTTTATTTTTCTATTTTAATTAAATCTCTTGGCCGAATTTTCTAATTATAAATTTTTGAAAATTAAATTAATTATTGAGGTATCACGTACTGCTTTCGCTGACCCGGTGTCCATCCACACACACACAAGTGCACCATGCTTACGAATGAGTGCATCGACGAAGAAGCGAGGCGAGATATTCTCCTAATAAACTTCTGTAGCGCTCGCGAGCTATTTGAGAAGTTACCGGGAGTGGACCGGTATATACAAAGCATGTTTTGTCAATACGCGAGAAAGAAGATAAAATTTTGTGCGATACATTTTTGACGTTGAATATCCGAAACGTCGGAGATTTGACAGACAATATTGATTTTTCGCCATTTGTAGAAGATTCAGCCATGTCCAGCGACAAACAACAGGCGGAGAGAGCGGAACAGTGCAGGGACCATGGGGACAATGAAGGTAGTGGAGGCAACCAAGAAAATGCTCAACTAGAAATGAATAAGCAACGACTCAGAGAAACCGAAGAATAAATGCAAAAGTATAATGCAATTCTTAAACAAATGGATGAAGATCATCAGGGGTTACTAGAAGAAACTGACAGAGTTAGAGAAGAAAAACAAAGGCTCACAGAGGAAACAGAAAGAATAAGAAGAATGAGGTCAACTTCCAGTAATGAATTAGATGTCCTGAATAACCTTCTAAGAGCCGTGGCATCCAGACAGAATGCTGGTCCGGGAATTTCACAAAGAGATGATTGTTATTTTGAAGGCTTCTTCAGACATGATGTCTTCGACGAAGCTGCCTAGTAGTATGGGGCCAGTAGATCCGCATGGTTCAGAAGGCGCTTACGCTTTACGCTTCTTAAGACATGATGTCTTCGAGGAAGCTGCCTAAGGATAGAATGCGGTCACAGTTCCCAAAGACTGACTCAAGCGACAAGGACAGCCTAGATGCTTTTTTGGACAAAATGTCTTCGAAAGAGCTGGCATCCACAGACAGAAAGATGGCCATGTTACAGTCAAAATCAGGACAGGCACAGAATGCCCATTCTATTTCAGACACTATGTCTTTGAAAAAGCAGGCAAATGATGATTATATGAAACTACAACAACGCGGAGGTGCAAATACTTTTTCAGACAATATGTCTTGGAAAAAGCCGCAAAGCCGATTGGGTATGCGTCCAAAAACACGAGAATCCAGTCGATACGACACAGGAAGGGCATCCAATAAACAGCATCCTGGTTTACCAGAAAGAATGTACATGGATCACTCAGAAACATCGTCCTGGGATGAAGACGACTATGTGAATCCTAGACGTGAAGGGGGGAGAGCGTACAATGATGCAGTCCGAAATAAGGTCAATGTAACTATGCCAAGAACCTTATTATTTGATGGGAAGGGGAGTTGGTCAGCATTCATAACCAAATTTAATGTTTTCGCTGAGAACCAAAATTGGACAAGTAAAGAAAGGCGAAATCATTTATGCTTGTGTTTTGAAGGCCAAGCAAGTGACTTCTTCACCAGAACCATATCGAGAGAGCCCGACATACATTATTTCGATGTACTGAACAAAATGGAGAGACGGTTCAATATCGAAGACCTACCGGAAACTGCACAGTTGTATTTCAGCTATGCAATGCAGTCCCCAAAGGAAAATATTGTTGAGTGGGCTGACCGCGTGGTGAGTATGGCAATCAAAGCATACTCAGATCAGACAGATGCACAGATATATAGACATGCCATATTCCGATTTTGTCAGGGTCTAACCGATAAAGCCGCTGGCAATTACACAATTAATCTCAGACCGAGAACCATGGAAGAAGCGATAGACAAAATTCGGTGGTATCAACACACTGACAGGATAATGTATGGTCGCAACAAACGAGACGTAAAATCAGTAAAAACTGAAGATGCATATGATACATGCTCCGTCGAATTCAGTCGAGAAGAAAACTCCGAGCATTATGCTCAAATCTCAAGAACATTCATACCAAAGAAGCAGATTCAAGAACCAAAGCCAGATAACTCAGTGACAACAGAAAAGAAAGTTCGGTTTGAGCCACTGAATAGATATAGAGAGCTGGAGAAAAGAGTAGAGGTAGTGGAGAAGGCTTTTAGCATTATAGATACAACAATGAATAAAGGTATAGCGGACCTAACCAAGCAAATTGAAGGTCTAGCACAGACATTGCAAAAAGGTAAACCAGTGGCTGACAAAAAAGATATTTGTTGTTATTCTTGCAACGGTCTCGGTCACTACAGTAATGAGTGCCGGAGGAAGAACTTACGGAAAAGAATATCTGCAATCTGGGAAGGTGAAGAAGAGAGCGATGCCGAGTCGGATGAGGATTTAAACGACAGCGGGTCGGACCAGTAGGCCTACATTCGACCTGTAGGAAACAAGGCCTGAACGACCGTGATGATGCAATAGAGGTGAAGAAAGAGGTAGATAAGCAACCGGATTGAAGTGTCAGTGACATTACAGATGGCCTAAGTGATCTACTGATCGCTGATTCTACCCCTGGAAACGTGGAACCAGAAGTTTCCGGAGATGCGATTATGATTAATCAGCTACGATCATCCTCTACGATCAAAGTGCCGGTCAAGATCGAAGAAATCGAATTAGATGCCGTGGTAGACACCGCGGCGCAAGTAACGATTATATCCGACAGGGTATACAACCGGTTCCAAGAGAAACCTGCGATAATCAAGAAAGTATCATTGCAAACCGCAGGCAGGCACATGAAATTATCAGGTGTCATTTTTGGTCCAATTAAATTGAAACTGTGCAAAGTACAATACGATGTAGAGATTTATGTCGCACCCATAGAGGATGACATGCTCCTTGGACTGGATTTCATGCGTCTAAACCAGATCAGCATAAATTTGCCAAGAGCTGAGTTGCAATTAGAAGGTGAGACAATTAGGATGGACATCGTAGGCTCGTCTAGGACTAAGGTTTCAAAAGTGGTAGTTTGTTCTCAGACGGTTGTACCACCTAATACAGTCAAGATGGTCAAATGTTCTACAGACTCCAGGATGTCTCAATTCATGGTAGAACCGATTCACAACCCACCGGCACTGATTGCACGAACAGTTCATTCAGACGCGCACTTGAAGGTGTGTGTAGTTAACACCACGGAGCACAATGTTGTGCTTAAGCGGAAACAGGTGGTGGAGAAAGCTTATGAAATCACTGTCTGGTGGAGATGAAGATTGCACCGAGGCCGGTGTCTATAAAGTCAAAACTGACGAACAACGGTTCGACACGCAAGCTCCTGATCATTCAGTTGAGCTTGAAGAGCGAGCCGGTGTCTATAAAGTAAAACATGATGAACAAAGGTCCGAACAGCGAGTTCCTGATCATTTAGTCGAGCTTGTAGAACGGGCAAAGCAAACTCTAGAAGCAGTGGAACGTGAGCAACTGACTAGTTTGCTTATAGAATATCAGGATGTGTTTTCTATAGACGACTTTGATCTAGGAAATTTCACGGCATTGGAGCACCACATAGAAACCGGTGATGCTAGACTCATTAAGCAAAGAATGCGACGGACACCGTGCTGCTTCACAGACGAAGAAAGCGCTAACCTGGAACGTATGCTGAAAGCCAAGGTGATTCAACCGTCTACATCGGAATGGGCCGCATCTCCTGTATTGCTAAGGAAACGTGACGGATCAGTAAGATGATGCGTGGACTACCGTGGCCTAAACAATGTCACCACAAATGACGTGTTTCCACTGCCGTTGATTGAAGAATGCATAGATACACTTGCCAGAAATTCCTTGTACTCAAAATTAGATGCCAATTCCGCTTACTGGCAAGTCCGGATAAAGAAATCAGACAGAAAGAAGACCGCATTCCTGACCAAATATGGACTGTTTGAGTTCATTCGCATGGGATTTGGCTTGTGCAACGCCCCAGCAATGTACTGTAGAGTAATGAACTTAGTCTTGAGGGGCTTGAATTGGAAGATTCTACTAGCATTTCTCGATGACATATTGATCTTGGGAATAACTTTACGAGACCTTCTGAACAATCTCATAGAAGTGTTCAAAAGATAGGTCCCAATGGGTTGGAACTCAGTGAGGAACACATAAAGGCCGTGACAGAGTGGCCACGGCCCAAGAGCACCAAGGAGGTGGAACAATTTCTGGGGCTAGTGAACTACCACAGGATGTTTCTTAAGGACTTGGCAAAACTGGCTGTTCCTCTGTACTCAATAACCGGGAAGAAGAAATTTGAGTGGGGTGAGGTGCAGCAACAGGAGTATGATGCCATTAAATTGACACTAACGGCCGCACCAATTTTGGCTCTACCGAACGGGGTTGATCCGTACATTCTGGACACGGACGCCTCAGATTGTGCTATAGGAGCAGAGCTGCTACAGGTACAGGGAGGTGTTGAGAGAGTGATAGCATTTGGGAGCTTGTCATGGGCAGCGGAGCAGAGGAGATACTGTACTAGCAGGAAGGAATTGCTAGCAGTGGTGCGATTTACGAGGCAGTACCGACATTACTTGCTGGGGAGACGGTTCAAAGTGAGAACGGACCACAACAGCTTGAGATGGCTGTTAAATTTTAGAGATCCCCAAGGACAGTTAGCTAGATGGATTGAGGAGCTGAGTCTATACGACTTGATCATTGAGCACCGTCCGGGGAAGCACCATGGTAATGCGGACGCATTATCACGAAAACCTGGAACTGCACTCGAATGCAACCATTACAATCTGGGACTCGAATTGCAGGAATTGCCCTGCCAGGGATGCAATTACTGTCAGAGGGCACAGCGTAATTGGTCACAGTTTGTAGCAGATGTGGATGATGTGGTGCCCCTTCCTCAACAGGTTGGCGAAGAAACGCAGTCTCTGGAGCAAGAACATGTGTTGGCGGCATGCTCGATAGATGCAGATCAGACCACAACAGTCAGTCACTCAGCAATGGAAGGACACTCGAAGGAAACACCCGCTTACGAGTATCCGTCTACCGTGGATGGTCCGATTGACAAAACGACAGTCCACCGACATGTCGACATCCTATGGAAACGGGACCGTGTGGACATATATGGACCGGAGGAGCAGAAAGTTTGTATTGTGACAGATACTGCGAATCAGGAAGTTAACATTGGAGTTGAGCAGAGGAATGATCCTGACCTAGACATCATCATTGCTTGGTGGCAACGTGGGACAGTTCCCGCCGAAAGAACGCTATTCAGTTCTAGTCCAGCCGCTAAATATTATTGGCTAAATAAAGAACTATTTACATTGGAGAGCGATATCCTAAAGAAGACCAAAGATGGGAGATATCTGCTGGTAGTACCAAAAAGCTTGCAGCAGCGTGTTATGCATGCACATCACGACCTGCCATCGGCAGGGCACCAAGGCATGGAAAGGACACGAGGACGAATCAAGGACAACTAGAAATGTGGCCTGTCGGCACACGAATACCCCCACTGGCAGCCAAAGAAAACGAGGCATTTTTTATTATAAGCCATTAAGCCGAGCGTTAAGGTTTCAAACGCATCAAGTCTGTGACCTTGACCCTGGGCATAGTGTGATAATCCATGCATCGGTGTAGAAGATATAGAGCGGAAGGGAATTTCAATAGGTTTGACCTATGACCTTCAACTGTGACCTTGACCTTGGACGTAGGTGCGTGGTTATTGATTGCGACACACCTTCTCATCATGAGAAACATTTGTTCCATGCCATTTGATAATCCATGAATCGGTGTAGAAGATATAGAGCGGAAGGGAATTTCAATAGGTTTAACCTTTGACCTTCAACTGTGACCTTGACCTTGGACGTAGGTGCGTGGTTATTGATCGCGACACACCTTCTCATCATGAGAAACATTTGTGCCAAGCCATTTGATAATCAATGCATCGGTGTAGAAGATATAGAGCGGAAGGAAATTTCAATAGGTTTGACCTTTGACCTTCAACAGTGAACTTGACATTGGACGTAGGTGCGTGGTTATTGATCGCGACACACCTTCTCATCATGAGAAACCTTTGTGCCAAGCCATTTGGGAATTTCAATATTTTTGACCTTTGACCTTCAACTGTGACCTTGACCTTGGACGTAAGTGCGTGGTTATTGATGGCGACACACCTTCTCATCCTGAGAAACATTTGTGCCAAGGCATTTGATAATCAATGCATCGGTGTAGAAGATATAGAGCGGAAGGAATTTCAATAGGTTTGACCTTTGACCTTCAACTGTGACCTTGACCTTGGACGTAGGTGCGTGGTTATTGATTGCGACACACCTTCTCATCATGAGAAACATTTGTGCCAAGCCATTTGATAATCCATGCATCGGTGTAGAAGATATAGAGCGGAAGGGAATTACAATAGGTTTGACCTTTGACCTTCAACTGTGACCTTGGACGTAGGTGCGTGGTTAGCAATTTGATAATCCATGCATCGGTGTAGAAGATATAGTGCGGAAGGGAATTTCAATAGGTTTGACCTTTGACCTTCAACTGTGACCTTGACCTAGGACGTAGGTGCGTGGTTATTGATCGCGACACACCTTCTCATCATGAGAAACATTTGTGCCAAGCCATTTGATAATCCATGCATCGGTGTAGAAGATATAGAGCGGAAGGGAATTTCAATAGGTTTGACCTTTGACCTTCAACAGTGACCTTGACCTTGGACGTAGGTGCGTGGTTATTGATCGCGACACACCTTCTCATCATGAGAAACATTTGTGGCAAGCCATTTGGGAATTTCAATATTTTTGACCTTTGACCTTCAACTGTGACCTTGACCTTGGACGTAGGTGCGTGGTTATTGATCGCGACACACCTTCTCATCATGAGAAACATTTGTGCCAAGCCATTTGATAATCCATGCATCGGTGTAGAAGATATAGAGTGGAAGGGAGTTTCTATAGGTTTGACCTTTGACCTTCAACTGTGACCTTGACCTTGGACGTAGGTGCGTGGTTATTGATCGGGACACACCTTCTCATCATGTCAGACATTTGTGCCAAGCCATTTGATAATCCATGCATCGGTGTAGAAGATATAGAGCGGAAGGGAATTTCCAACAGACCGACCGACCGACCGACCGACAAGCTGACTCCTATATACCCCCAACAAACTTTGTTTGTGGGGGTATAAATACTACTGGTTCGGCATGTCACAGATGGTCAACGGATATGTGAGCACCTGTAAAGTGTGCAACCATCGGAAGAAAACTAACAGGCGAGCTAAGTTTCCGCTGACTAGCTTCCAGGCTGGTTATCCCATGGAGAGAGTGCACCTGGATTTCATGGGCCCACTTCCGCGAACTACCAAGGGTAACGAGTACGTATTAATGATGGTAGACCAGTTTACCAAGTGGGTGGAGTGCATTGCTCTACCATCACAGACGGCGGAAGTAACAGCCCATGCAGCAGTATCGGAGTTCTTTTCAAGATTTGGATATCCGTTCCAGATACACTCCGATCAAGGACGGAACTTTGAAAGTCGGCTGTTTGCTGCGGTATGCGATCTGTTAGATATACACAAGTCGCGAACCACCCCCTATCGACCATCAGCGAATGGCCAAGTTGAACGGTTCAATAGAACATTGATGGATGCCGTCAGGTGTTTTGTAGGAACACAGAATACCTGGGATAAGTACTTGCCATAGTTGGCAGGGGCCATAAGATCATCTGTCAATAAGGATACCGGGTTCACAGCCAATGAACTGATGTTAGGGAGGGAAACATATCAACCGGCAGATCTAATGTTTCCAGGAGTAGAGAGCCGAATGCCAGAGCAATCTACTGATGAGTATGTGAAAGATCTGGAAGCTGCTATTACCTCCGCCCACAGGATTGGAAGAGAAAATCTGAAGGCTAGCCAAAAACGTATGAAGAAGAATTATGACGTGAACATCTTGGAGAAGAGTTACCAAGTCGGTGATCCCGTGTACATTTTGGACAAAGCCTCAGTGAAGGGGAAGAGCAAGAAATTGTGTCCCCCATGGAAGGGCCCCGGAATTATTGTGAAGAAAACATCATCCGCAATATACCGAATTAAGACGAAAAACGGGGTATTCAAGTTGAATCACGACCACGTGAAACTGTGTAACGATAGGGAGTTACCCGTGTGGATACAACGTCTACAAGCCAGTCCCGTTTTGCTGGCTGATGCTGCGAAGAAGAATCCTCCTGTCGATCAGGAGATTCGTTATTGCTTTTGTCGCAAACCGGATGATGGGCGGTTAATGCTACAATGCGATAACTGTCTGGAGTTGTTTCGCGCGTCGTGCGTAGGCTTGTCGCGGTCCGAGGTTCGTCGAATCGGCAGATACATTTGTCGTGTGTGTGTGGCGGGCCCGGGGGTCGGCAGCGGAAGTAAGACCCTGTAATTATCATTACAGGTGAATAGCCACCATCATGGATGCCCCGTCTAAGGATGACGATGGTTGGCATAAACAGAGCGGGAGGACGGAGCGACACATCAGTGCCGAGACTCGGAAGGGGAGGCTAATCCCAGCTCGGGAGCTTGTACGCGAGCTCGGTATGGATAAGTCCATTGGGACTGTCCAGTACCTTGAGCTCGCAAAGCCACAATACGAGCTGGCAATCAAAAGAAAATACTGGAGGTGGATACAAGACCTCCAGTTGGATAGTACGACGTTCCTGTCGAATCGGGTGATTCTGGAAAATTTCCCGAACCCAGGTGGAAAGGACATGGTCCAAATACCGCACGTCAGGGGCACGGCGGACCAGGGGATAGGTGGACAATTGGCGCAGGATGTCCGTTTGCACCACAATGACTTGCCCAAGGTAGTGTCGAACGCGGCGAGTATGGAAGTGGATATACCACCTCATGCATTCATCGATGTACCACCGAAGGAGCAAGGGCACGACATTAGTCAAGAGGAGCCCCGTTCTAGAACGAAGGAGGCCCGTAGTAGATGCGCCGGACAGATCAATGCCTCTGTCACACCAGAGACAATGTGACCGTCAGGTAGAAGGAAGGGAACATCGGCCCCGTTCTCATGAACGAAGGAGGCCAGAGAGCAAATCCGACCAAACGAACCGGTATCGAGGGCGGTCAGACAGGGAATTTGGTCTGCCAAGGCAACATGACATCGCAAAGTCGGAACGGCCCCGTTCATCGGAACGAAGGAGGCCGGAAATGGAGTTCCGCCGTTCGGAACGGCCCCATTCATCGGAACGAAGGAGGCCGGGAATGGAGGCCCGCCGTTCGGAGGCGCGTGACCTAACTAGGTCACAAGAGCTAAGAAGGCCCGCAAAGGACCGACATCAAAGGCACGCAAACCGAGCCTCGCACAAGGTCGTGTACCCAGTCCACGCAAATGGACGTTGAACCAGTGTGCCACTGTTTAGAGGTTTTAGCGAGGCACCTGGGCAACCAGACAGAAGACCTGTGCAACGACCCCCAAACAGTGCGCAAGACATCGTTGGAGGTTTGTGTTACTGGCGACCAGAAAGTGGTACGAGGGGTTGGACTGCTCGGACGAGGTGTTGGCCGTTTCGGCCCCGTCCACTCAAGAGACTAACCGCACGGAGAAGTTACGACCCCCACTTAAAAGAAGGGCCAATATTCCGGATGATTATGTCGGCGCAAAACACGTGCACAGACAGTCATGCCCATTTGATGACTGTGAGGTTAAGACCCGGACAGTAAAGCGGCACGCTCTACAGGAGCACGTGCCTACAGTATTTCACGACGGCGAAACAGAAGAAATGCTACGAAGCTTCCGGTTTCAGAATCGTCGCCTACTGGGCTTACAGACTCTATCTGAAATGGTCATAGGCCCGGAAGCAGATCCGGTGAAATTGTTGCAGTTTGCCAACCGTAATCTGATCCTGGACCCGGCCACCACAGTTTCAGATAGGACTCGCCGGGCTATGGACAAATTGTGTACTACAGCAGGGTGGTCGAAACCCCGGTCTTATACGTTTGAGCCGATGAACTCGCCAGCATGTCTCATATATTGGCGAGTGATGTCGTTCCTGATGAGCAGTATCACAGGTGATGAGCCAGCCGTAATGCATCGCCGTTTCGGTTACAGCTGGACGAAGCCGAGTACGCTAAACAAAAAGACTCGGCGCAGCCAAAAAGGACGGCTGACCTCGGCATCGGCTAGATATGGAGGAGGACTAAGCGACGAAGTGGCTAAAACAGCCCCGTCTTCGACTATTCAGTCCTCTGAAGTGATATTGCCAGAGGGAAACCAACAACACCAAGGGAATTTCCCAAGACCAGAGACGATGTGGCTAAGGGATGTTAGCAGATGTTGGCGTTAACAGCAGGGACTTTCACCGCAAGTCCTAAGCAGCTTACCCGGACACACACGGAAGGCGACCGGACACCCGCGGCCCCCGTGGTGCTATCACCGAGCCGTATGACGTATGCCAAGGTTGTGGCCACTGGAGCCCCCTTATCTGTTGGAGTTGTACGGCCTCAACCCAGTCCCCAAAGAAAAGAAAAAGCGGTTCGACCATCTGGGACTGAGGTTCGGTTGTTTGACAGCCATTTTCATCTAGATCGGTTAGCGGACAAACTACGAGTCGAGACAACCGATATAGACACCAACATACTGAGGTTGCGCCCCAGAAAAAGGCTAATCTGGAGGGTGGCGTGTTGAGTGTTCTGTGACCTGGAAAGTTGGTCAAGAATTCCGATAGTCTCGGATCCACGATGGGCAATAGCTTTCGGCCTTCACCCCAAGAAGGTACAGCGAACAGGGCAAGAAGGTCTGAAACAAATGAAGACACTGCTCAAGCGCCCGAATGTCGCAGGCCTTGGTGAAGTAGGCCTAGATTACAGTGTGGATCGCTCCTTGTGGGAAGAACAGAGAAGGACCCTGGATGTCGTACTGCAGTGGGCAAAACCTAAACAAGTACTGGTACTTCACGTCAAAGGGGCGACAAAAGATTATAAAGCAAGGAGTGCATACGCCGACTGTTTCGAGCTAGTTCGCCAGAATTGCACCCGGGACCAACAGATCCACCTACATTGCTTTGTGGGGGACATAAAAGAGGTCAACACGTGGAGAAATGCCTTTCCTAATTGCTACTTCAGCTTTGCAGGAAAAGTCATCCACTCTCCATATATGCCTATGGTGGCTGGACTTAGAACGACTACCCCCGCGTATATCGGTGAGGTAGCTAGCTTTGTCGCCCAGATAAGACGGGAGCCAATGTCGCTCATTGAGGAGGAGACTACCAGCAATGGGCGTCGCTTGTATGGCCGACAAGACTAATTGGCCTATGCAATGATGTCGAACGTATACAGGCGGAACTAAATCACAGATGTGGCTGAATAACGACGTGTTTCTAAACATAAAGAGAACCGTCTCTAATTCATTGTTTGGCCACTCCAACTATGGAAATGATTCCGCACCTCAGGGAGTGCCACTTTGCCGTACTCTATATATGTGGCTGGTGCTCAAACGAAGGAGTACGCTGCTGTTTAGAAAACCGGGGAGAGTGTGGTATTTATGGAAATACGTTCGACACTGAGACTGAGACTGACACTGGGTTGCCTTAGCGTGAAAGATGTCAGAAGATGAGGAGACACTATCTCGCCCCTTCCCGTTACTGGACCCTTTGCGCAATTTAGGACCAAAAAGGAGAACTGATTTGACCCGCCATCTTGACCAGAAGTGAACTTTCACGAGAGCCATAAAACCTGCCCAATAGTGGCCATAAAGGTAGGCCTGTGATATCAACTTTTGATTTACAACACTATTTTTTTTTAAATGTTATTATAAAAGTGTGAATCAGCTGAATAGAGGAAAATTCAAACACTGATTACCTTGACAATTAGTCTCATCCTCATTTAAGTAGCAGTCTCGCTGGCCGTCACACACAGATGAGCTGTAAATACACCGTGGTTGCCGGCTGTTGTAGCATGTAAACTGGAATGCGCCACAAGGTGAGGAGGTGCTCGTTTGATCTACAATGAAAAATGTTGAATTTACTGTATAAAATTCAATGGTAGGAAACTATGTCACAGTTCATGATTTGAATACTGTAAACCAACTAAATTTCGCGATTTTCGAACCTAACCATATTCGCGACGATTATCATTCGCGGTACGACAACGTGCATTATTAATTTTGTGACAAATTTTGGAAATAATATGTTTTCATGGCCATTTTTGACCCGGAAACAGAACTGCTGGATCAATTTCGTCCTTTGATAAACTCGTCCGCAAACCAACTTTAAATAGTGGACGAGTTTGTCGGCGAACGAAACGGTATACCCTGTGCATTGGGCTAACCTCGCTGTGTCAATCATAATCCCCCATTTAACTTTTAAGTAAATCAGCAACAGTTGCGTGTGAGATATGTTCACCCTGGTTATATAAACGGCCTAGTACTGATTCACATTGTCCGCTGATGTACTAATCACTGATGCAATAAGCCGTGATTTGTCAGGATAGCGGTCCCATTCAGAAAACACAAGCCGTGGTGTATGCGCGAATGACGTCAGCAATCGAGCATATTAATCTTTGAATTATCGGTATGACTAAATGCCCACGGCATGTACTTTACACTTGCTTCAAATTGACACCGCGGCATCTCTTTGAACACAACAAGCTGACTTGTCACAGGCGTGTCACTTTAGACCAATCAGAGTTGGTTAAACGATAGAAGATAATGGTGTTGTAAATTTATCCCGAAGCTATTTTGTACGAGTCTTGAAACTGTTCCTATATTATAGAATTATATTACAGGTATGTCTACTGGAATACACGACGTAGAACACGTATCAATATAGTTCATTCAAAACAACCAGGATTAGCTAGTGTCACCAAATGACACAGAGATATATGGGAAAGGTAAATATAATTAAAAAGAGGCCGACATCTATTAGCAAAATATTTTTAACAATCTGCTAGGAAAGGTGGAAATATTCGCAGAGATTTACATTCGTGATTTTCAATCCCACGCAATGAACGAGAAGGTATCACGCACGCGAATATTAGTTGGTTTACAGTATGTAATTCCTGATTCACTCAATTTGGCCACCGCTAAAAATGTAAAAGTGCCATTTTCTGGACTCCCTCATCCCAGATATACAGCATGATAGAGGGTCATCTGAGGAATGCATGTATAACAAGGTGTTCCGTGAAAGGAAACAGACGTTATAAGACATTTACCCAACGTTAAGTTTATGAATGTGCCAAGTTTGTGACCTTGACGTTGGGGTAAGGGCTGTGTTGTGGGTCATGTATTTGGTACAGCATGATAGAGGGTCATCTGAGGAATGCATGTGTGAAATAACAAGGTGTTCCGTGAAAGGAAACAAAAGTTATAAGACATTTACCCAACGTTAAGTTTATGAATGTGCTAAGTTTGTGACCTTGACCGTGGGGTAAGGGCTGGGTGGTGGGTCATGGATTTGCTTCAGCATGATAGAGGGTCATCAGAGGAATGCATGTATGAAATAACAAGGTGTTCCATGAAAGGAAACAGAAGTTATAAGACATTTACCCAACGTTAAGTTTATGAATGTGCCAAGTTTGTGACCTTGACCTTGGGGTAAGGGCTGGGTGGTGGGTCATGGATTTGCTATAGCATGATAGAGGGTCATCTGAGGAATGCATGTATAAAATAACAAGGTGTTCCAAAATGAAATTGGACAGAAGTTATGAAGCATTTACCCAACGTTAAGTTTATGAATGTGACAAGTTTGTGACCTTGACCTTGGGGTAAGCGCTGGGTGGTGGGTCATGGATTTGCTACAGCATGATAGAGGGTCATCTGAGGAATGCACGTATGAAATAACAAGGTGTTCCATGAAAGCAAACAGAAGTTAGAAGACATTTACCCAACGTTAAGTTTATGAATGTGACATGTTTGTGACCTTGACCTTGGGGTAAAGGCTGGGTGGTGGGTCATGGATTTGCTACAGCATGATAGAGGGTCATCTGAGGAATGCATGTATGAAATAACAAGGTGTTCCGTGAAAGGAAACAGAAGTTATAAGACATTTACCCAACGTTAAGTTTGTGGACGACGCTTACGCCGACGACGACGACGCCGGGGTATGACATAAGCTCTTCTGCACTTCGTGCAGGCGAGCTAAAAACTAAAAATAATCAAACATATTTGTTTAAACACGTGTTGTGTTGCCATATTTATATAATACATTCAAATGTTTAATAAGTGAATGTTTAAATTTGTTTTGCTCATTTATTCCCTATTTAACTAGATTTGTCACCCCCCCCCCCCCCCCCCCACCACCCCCACACCCCCCCCCCCCCCCCCGCGTCAGCCCTGACCTAGAATGAATTCCAGCTCGCATACTATAATTTTCAGATAAAAGACTATGATGTCAGCACATATGGAGAGTGCGATGGTGGTTTCAGTTGAAAAAAGCCAACTAGACATTCTAAGTCCGTGACCTTGACCCCTGGCATAAATGGGGGTCGTAGGTTTGTTGCAGAATGATGTATGAGTGTCAGAGAAGGGCCGGGTAAAATATCACTGCATTCCTCAAAGTGAAAGAGAAGTTATAAGGAAATTTACATTTGTTAAGTTTTAGTTTTTTTCTAAGTTTATAAGTCCGTGACCTTGAACCCTGGCATAAATGGGGGTCGTAGGTTTGTTGCAGAATGATGTATGAGTGTCAGAGAAGGGGCGGGTAAAATATGAAAGATTTCCGCAAAGGGAAAGAGAAGTTAAAAGGAAATTTACAATTGTTAAGTTTTGTGACGGACAGAAACACGGAAACACGGAAAGACAGACGGACGGACGGATGGACGGACGGACAAGCTGACTCCAGTATACCCCCACAACTTCGTTGCGGGGGGGGGGGGGTATAATAATGAAGATAATCAATAATTCATTTGTACAAATAAAATATGCATTTAATTTGAAACTAGAAAAAGTCGATGGCGCGCCATCGCAATATACCCACTTTCCCCAAATGCTAAGTCCGAAAGGGGGAGGTAATCCATGATGGAGGGTCGGATAAAAAATCCGAATTCACTTTGCGCATCAGCACATCAAAACGAAGCTACGAAGCAAATATCAGACGCGTAGGTATTAAGGTGAAAAAGTTTTTCGACCTACGAGGAAAAATAGTGAAATTCTAAGTCCGAAAGGGGGAGATAATCCATGATGGAAGGTCGGATGAAAAATCCGAATTCACTTTGCGCATCATAACGAAGCTACATATCAAATATCAGAAATGTAGGTATTAAGGTGAGAAAGTTTTTCGACTTACAATGAAAAATAGGGAAATTCTGAGTCCGAAAGGGGGAGATAATCCATGATGGAGGGTCGGATGAAAAATCCGAATTCACTTTGCGCATCTGCACATGATAACGAAGCTACATACCAAATATCAGGCGCGTAGGTATGAAGGTGAAAAAGTTTTTCGAGTTACAATGAAAAAGTGGGAAATTCTGAGTCCGAAAGGGGGAGATAATCCATGATGGAGGGTCGGATCAAAAATCCGAATTCACTTTGCGCATGTGAACATGATAACGAAGCTACATACCAAATATCAGGCGCGTAGGTATGAAGGTGAAAAAGTTTTTCGAGTTACAAGGAAAAAATTGGAAATTCTGAGTCCGAAAGGGGGAGATAATCCATGATGGAGAGTCGGATGAAAAATCCGAATTCACTTTGCGCATCTGCACATGATAACGAAGGTACATACCAAATATCAGGCGCGTAGGTATGAAGGTGAAAAAGTTTTTCGAGTTGCAAGGAAAAAATGGGAAATTCTGAGTCCGAAAGGGGGAGATAATCCATGATGGAGGGTCGGATGAAAAATCCGAATTCACTTTGCGCATCTGCACATGATAACGAAGCTACATACCAAATATCAGGCGCGTAGGTATGAAGGTGAAAAGGTTTTTCGAGTTACAAGAAACGTGACGGACGTACGGACGGACGGACACTCGTACGAAAACAATATACCCATTTTTTCCCAAATAAGTGGGTATAATTAGGGGGTACACTACTCTTTAGTCGCAAAGCTTATCTGGAGCTCTGACTGTGTCGCTGGTATGTCATGTCAAACAAAGTTACGAGGCATTTGTACGAGGGTCATCTAATATATAGTGAAACTAGAAATGTGGCCTGTCGGCACACGAATGCCCCCGCTGGCAGCCAAAGAAAACGAGGCATATTTGATTATAAGCCATTTACCCGAGTGTTAAGGTTTTGAACGCACCAAGTCTGTAACATTGACCCTGGGCTTAGCGGGGCGGGACGAATGTGGATTTGTCACAGGGCGGTAGAGGACCATGGGAGCAATGCGTGTGTGCAATGTGAAGCAGATCCGAGCAAGGAAACAGAAATTATAAGCCATTTACCCAGCGTTAAGGTTTCGAACGCACAAAGTCTGTGACCTTGACCCTGGGCTTAGCGGGGGCGGGACGAATGTGGATTTGTCACAGGGCGGTAGAGGACCATTGGAGCAATGCGTGTGTGCAATGTGAAGCAGATCCGAGCAAGGAAACAGAAATTATAAGTCATTTACCCAGCGTTAAGTTTTCAAACGCACCAAGTCTGTGACCTTGACCCTGGGCTTAGCTCGGGCGGGAAGAATGTGGCTTTGTCACAGGGCGGTAGAGGATCATTAGAGCAATGCGTGTGTGCAATGTGAAGCAGATCCGAGCAAGGAAACAGAAATTATAAGCCATTTACCCAGCGTTAAGGTTTCGAACGCACCAAGTCTGTGACCTTGACCCTGGGCTTAGCGGGGGCGGGACGAATGTGGATTTATCACAGAGCGGTACAGGACCATTGGAGCAATGCGTGTGTGCAATGTGAAGCAGATCCGAGCAAGGAAACAGAAATTATAAGCCATTTACTCAGCTTTAATGTTTCGAACGCACCAGGTCTGTGACATTGACCCTGGGCTTAGCGGGGGCGGGACGAATGTGGGTTTGTCACAGGGCGGTAGAGGACCATTGGAGCAATGCGTGTGTGCAATATGAAGCAGATCCGAGCAAGGAAACATAAATTATAAGCCATTTACACAGCGTTAAGGTTTTCGAATGCACCAAGTCTGTGACCTTGACCCTGGGCTTAGTAGGGGCGGGACGAATGTGGATTTGTCACAGGGCGGTACAGGACCATTGGAGCAATGCGTGTGTGCAATGTAAAGCAGATCCGAGCAAGGAAACATAAATTATAAGCCATTTACTCAGCGTTATGGTTTCGAACGCACCAGGTCTGTGACATTGACCCTGGGCTTAGCGGGGGCGGCACGAATGTGGATTTGTCACATGGCGGTAGAGGACCATTGGAGCAATGCGTGTGTGCAATGTGAAGCAGATCCGAGCAAGGAAACAGAAATAAATTATAAGCCATTTACCCAGTGTTAAGGTTTCGAACGCACCAAGTCTGTGACCTTGACCCTGGGCTTAGCGGGGGAGGGACGAATGTGGATTTGTCACAGGGCGGTACAGGACCATTGGAGCAATGCGTGTGTGCAATGTGAAGCAGATCCGAGCAAGGAAACAGAAATTATAAGCCATTTACCCAGCGTTAAGGTTTCAAACGCACCAAGTCTGTGACCCAAAAATGTGTAGGTTTCGTGAAAGACAGTAGCTTCATACTTACGACAAGCGTCTTCATCAGAACGGTCTCCACAGTTATCGAAGCCGTTACATCGTTGGTAGTAAGGTAGACAGCGACCATTGCGACATTGGAACATATCAGAGCGACATGGGCTGGGACTAGTAGTCGACCAACCTGAAGAAAATATAAAGTAAGTGTAAGAATAGATTAGTACCGCTGCATGATGTGGCTGTGGCTGAAATGAGGCTTACGTCACCCGTCTCCAGTATATAGCAAATGTCAATACAAATCATTAAGTGGATTAATCTAGCTAAGTGCACATTGAGGGAACAATTGTAAAACATTAGATGCATTAATTAACCCTTACACCGCTATCTTAATTTTTTGTCGCCTGCTGTTTATTTTCTATTTTCCATTTTTATCATCAAAAACATGCTTTGACAGCACTTTAGAATAATTTACAACATGATTTGACAGCACTTCAGAATCATTTCCATTGGAAATGATTCTGAATTGCTGTCAAACCATGTTTTTATTGAGAGATGAGGCAAGATATAAAAGCAACAGCAGACGACAATTGTTGTGTGTAGCGGCCTAAGGTTGATAGAGGATCTTGCATGAGTGATGATTTAATATATTTATTAAACAAGTTTACGGATTTCATAAAGAAACAGATTTAATAAAATACCATATTAAATCATTACAAATGTTAGATTGAGATTTTTTATATAATTAATTATTTTTAATAAAAACAAGAAATGGCATCGTTAAACGAAGCTTATATATCCCCTTGCTGGCAGCCTTGATAACACAAGTCCTCATTGACCTTGACCTTGGGCGGTCAAACGTTGTTCGTACTGACAGCCTTGATAACATTTTTGCCTTACAAATTTTCCTTACGAACATAAGTCCTCAGTGACCTTGACCTTGGGTGGCCAGTTGTGGATTGTATGCAAAACAAAGCGCCATCCTTAGACACACATTGTGGCCAAATATGATCAAAATCAGTGAAGCGGTTCATGAAATTTGGTCCAATATTGATTTTATTGCGAAAAATATCTTTTTCAGAATTTCAGAACTAGTGGACCAATTTTCAAAATGTAACTTGTTTTCTTAGATCATTTCCAAGCTATCTAGCTAGATTTCAGAATCAATTTGTTTTCGTTTTTCGACTCCTCCTCCAGGTTCTCCACCTCTTTTTTCATCATGTTAAATTCCCAGAGAACTAATTTTTCGCAATAAAATCAATATTCTTAAATTTTGATAAAATTTAGTATTATCGAAAAAAATATTGTTTTTGCATTGTTTATATGGCCATACAATTTGGGCAGGTTTCATGAAACAGACAGTCGTCTCTCTCATTGTGTAAATTATAATGTATGTGAATGTACTTCAGAAGTATTGTGAAGATCAGTAGCCGATTTCATCAAAATTGCAAAGTATACTTACAGAGTGGCCTGCGGTTCTCTTACCAGGTGAATTGCAATTCCTGGAGCGCAGGATTGCAATTCGCATTCCCATTAATTGCAATTGGACGGCAATCAGACTGCAATCATGTGACTGCGGTCCAAACAGTTGGTTGCGGAATTGCAATACTTATAGCGCAGTTAGCGCTGCGCTCCTCTTTTAATTGCAGTTTACGCTCCTTTTTTTCTTTAAACTGCGAAAGAATGACCGCTTTACGCTGCGCTCTGCGGTCAAACAAGCGGACCGCTCTGCTTGACCAATGCGGCAATAAAATCGAAATAGTTGACAAACGTATCCGTGTTCCAATCCAAAATTTTATCCCATCTATCTAATTCAAAGTGATTAGAAAGTCAGCGGTATTGGTGATCTGTTTTTTTGGTGCGCAAATATAAATAGGCGGGTTATTGCGAGACAAACAGTGAAACATTGACCTTGACAATTTCTTGGACAAAACAAAATGTCGTCACTGCCGTTCCGAATATCAAGAACAAATTAATAGACACCACCATACTCACAATATATTTATTTTCATATAAAATCAAATTATAATGTGTGGTCTACGGTATAATATGGCAAAGCTAAGCATCAATTTTGCGTTTTGTTTACTTTTTCGTCGGTATCAAATTACGTTTTCCTATTCTGTTAACATTAATTCGACGCGATCCTATAGTCGACATGACAATTTTTGAGATCAACACAACTTTTCATAATGTCTTTCAATTTCAAGCTACAAGGAGACTGTGAATTGCATATTAACCAAAATAACATGGTGAACATATTGATAATAATTTTAAAAGAAAAGCATATTTTAATTTTCGAAACCTGAACAATTTATTTTGGAATTAGATTTCTATTACTGCAAACGTTCTGTTCTGGCTGTTGATTTCTATTGGCCCGAAACAAATTTTGTGAAGATAATATATATTCCGGTGATAGCCATTTCTTTAAAATAAAACGGTTTACTTGTGTCACAGAGTGAGAAAGATAAATAGCGGCCCGGAATCGAACCAGTGACCTCATGTTTACCGTACCATGCCCATGGCTCTACCGAGCAAGCTAACAAGGCACAGAGCATACCCACTTATCCCCATAGTCAGTTGCGTACTGTGACATTCTTCTCCGCCAAATTGAAATTCGTCCTCGAATTCCATGTTTAATTTTTGTCTCCGAATTCCATATGTTTGGGTACAATTTTGGGAGTATTTATCAGTCGCGGTCCTTCGTTGGGCAACAATTGTCACTGGGCAGAAATATGTCCACCCAGAATTCCATATTTGTGGAACATTTCTTCATCAGTCACGAGTCCACGTTGGGAGTAGTTGCGGCAAGTAACTGCAGAATACTGAATTATCATCCGTACCCAGAGTTACGGTGCTCCATAGGTTTTTCCTGCAGAGTACCGAATTGGATCTCATTCGCGCTTTAGCTGTTAATTGTGACATATTTTTCTGTACTTATTACACAGAAATGAATAAGTATAATACTGACATTTCTTTCAATTGAAAAATACAGAAAATACGTCGCAATTAACAGTTTAAGTGCAAATCAGATGTGATTTGGTACTTTGCAGGGGAAACCTACGGAGAGCACCATAACTCTCGGTACGGACGAGGCGGGAGTATTCTGCAGAGTTACTTCCCGCAACTACGTTGGGCGCTAAATGTCACAGGGTCAGAAAGATGCGCACCAGCCCGGAATCGAACCGGGGATCTCTGGTTTACCACACCACCGCTCTACCTACTGAGCAAACTGGGCACAAATACACACTTATTCACCATAGCGATTACTTCA
This sequence comes from Conchocele bisecta, assembly GCA_029237695.1. Classification (NCBI taxonomy): domain Eukaryota; kingdom Metazoa; phylum Mollusca; class Bivalvia; order Lucinida; family Thyasiridae; genus Conchocele; species Conchocele bisecta. The sequence continues at coordinate 94,912,222 of CM055270.1, forward strand.
TTCAACCAAAAGTTCACAAGCTAGAAGTTATGCCAAATTATTACAGTCAACGTCACAGATTATGCTCTTGGCGACATTAGCGGACACAAATTTGTCCATCAATTTGATCAAATAAACAACGGAATCTGACAGATAACACTACGACGGCGCATGGAAACATCATTATTCTGGTATTTGGAATCAAAATGGTGGATATTAAGGTCAATATGTGAGGCGCTGACAGAACCTTTAACATTTTTATCACGATAGCAGCTACAGGGATTGTTGGACGCATTTATTTAGAGAAAAAAAATATTACAACCGGCATTGGAAAATATACTAAGTGACATTTTGTTCTAACATACACCAACATAGAGGATTAAATTTGCGACAATGTTGGATTTTGGATTTTGTGGACAGGTGACAGAAATCGGAGCTGGATAAGAACCGACAGACGTGATTCTGAATATGCGTGCTTGGTCAGTTTTTATTCTTCCAGATCATGTCATGCATGTTTTAATTTCACGTCATGTCAAAGCAGCACTATTGAACATAATGAATAACTTTAATATTCTACACCGGAATTAAAGTTCATTCATCGTCTGATGTGTAACTGATGAATTAAGGTAAGTTACTTGTATATGACAACTTTTGCCTCACTAATTGTTATGCCCCACCACGATAGTGGAGGGGGCATTTAGTGTTACCCTTGTCCGTTCTTCCGTCCGTCACCAACCTAGTAACTCGTAAAACTTTTAAACCGTAATAGCTACAGACCTGAAACTTGGTACATGTATGTTTGATTCGACCCCATGGTCATGGATTATCTCCCCTTTTCAAGTTAGAATTTTCCAATTTTGGCTTGTAGCACGTAAAACTTTTAAACCCTAATAGCTACACACCTGAAACTTGGTATGTAGCTTCCTTATGATGAGTAGATTTGCAAAGTTTATTTTGATTCGACCCCCGAGTCATGGATTATCTCCTCCTTTTTTAATTAGAATTTGAAAATTTTGCCTTGTAACTCGTAAAACTTTTGTAATAGCTACAGCACTGAAATTTGATATGTAGCTTCCTTCTGATGAGTAGATGCGGAAAGTTTATTTCGATTTTTGATTCGAACCCTGTGTCATGGATTATCTCTCCCTTTTGAACACTGGAATTTTGCTTTGTTTATTATCAAAGCGATATGTGGGGTATCCGTGTTCTATGAACACATCTTCTAGTTTAGTTATCTCCCTTTGTTTTTTCGCGCACTGATTTGTCCGGAGCATAACGCGAACACCCTTTGCAATATTTTTTATGAAACTTAACACATGCATATGTCTCACGGGACAGGGCGGAGTTACCTTTAAAGGTACATGCCCACTCAGTAGGCACGAAATGTTCTTTATGTCAGAGACATCATCGGAGACATTTTCTGGCCAGATAAACAATCATTTACCATTACCCACGTATTGTTTGGCATTATTATACATTTTATATCTGAAGAAAATTTCCACATTGATATCAGGGACGATAACCGTGTTTCCTTAAAATGTTAACGGACATTACTATTTATTCTCTGTATTTATTTTTTGATGTGCAATGATCATACTTTATAATCTGTCAATTTCTTTTTCAGTTGATGCATTTAATTAGTATAAATAATTATAAAATATCATGCCCCATTTGCACATGACAATACCGATACCACCGCGCATCACTTGCAGTAAATATAACTATACCAAATGATGTTACAATGTATTCTGTATAGAGCGCACTATAAATTGGATTTTTAAAAATAACTAGTGGAATAGTGACAATTATACACTTATTTAATTGCCATAAAGAGCATGTTTAGCCTACTGAGTGGGCATGCACCTTTAAAAAGGGGTTGGACAATTTTGGTCGCGACCGCCTGCGGACAGTGCGATATAATCTGCGCATTGACATCAATCCGTAGTTTTTTTGCCGAGCCTGCTTGCGGAAAGCGAGACTTAGTGATCACAATGACGTCCGTGCATCAGTCCGTGCGTCAGTCCGTCCGAAATCGGTGTATGTTTTTGAATACCATATCCTAAGTCACATTGACTTGAAACATCAAATGCTTATTAGTCATCATCCATATATTCATTCTGTGTCCCACTCATGCGGCCCCTGTGCCCCAAGGTCAAGGTCAAATGACTTTGAAATTTGTGTTAAAGTTTTTGCATACCTTATATCTCCACAACACTTACTCAGATTTGCTTCAAACTTCAGATAATTCTTTATTATCATCCATATTTTCATATTATAGCCCACGCATGCGACCCACATGCCCAAGATCAAGGTCAAATGACTTTCAAATTTGCGTTAAAGCTTTTACATACCTTAATTCAAATTTCAAATAAATATACTCCAAGACCATCAAATGCCTCGGTGGGCTCGACATGCGGGCCATGGCCATCTGGTTTTTATTTACCGTAGGTTAAAGTTTTTAAGAACACTATATCTCAGAAACAGCTTTGCCAATTCACTCGAAGCTTCACATGTGTGTTTATGATCATCCATATTTTCATTCTATGCTGAACCCCTGCAACCCCTGTGCCCAATATGAAGGTCAAATTACTTTGAAATTTACCTCAAAGTTTTTGACATGCCTGCATGTGGACAGTGCGATATAGTTGTCACATTGGCCTACATACGTACGTACATCCATATGTACGTCACTTCGTGCGTCTGGTTAAATTTCTTTTGATTTAAGGTTAAAGTTTTTAAAGGTACATGCCCACTCAGTAGGCAGAAACTGTTCTTTATAGCAATTAAATAAGTGTATAATTGTGTCACTATTCCACCAGTTCTAAAAATTACGTGTGCCCGCTATCCATTATAATCATTTAGTAATATTTATTTTACTGATAATGACTAGTGGTGGTATCGAGCTATTTTCATATTCAAATGAGGCATGATATTTTTTAATTATTTATGCCCTGCCACCAGGTCAGGATATTCTAATTTCAGGGCTGAATATATTTGTTCTCGATGTAAATAATCCGTTCTGATTTTGGGATTTCCCCCCCCCCCCCCCCAATGCAGCAGGTTAAAATGGGATCGAACCCGTTTTCCCGGCCTTACATGACCTTAGCTGTTGATAGGCTGTTAAACACTAATAAACAAACAAACAAACAAAAATTATTTATGCTAATTAAAGGTACATGCCCACTCAGTAGGCACAACAATTAAAGTTATGTGTATTCTCCGTTATTTGTAGGAATTAAATAAGTGTATAAATTTGTCACTATTCCACCAGTTCTAAACATTACGAGTGCCCGTTATATGGATATAATCATTTAGTAATGTTTATTTCACTGATAGTGACACGCGGTGATATCAGGCTATTTTCATAGGCAAATGAGGCATGATATTTTTTAATTACTTATACTAATTAAATGTGATCCCCTAAAAAATAATGTTTATGACAGATTATAAAGTATGATAATTGCACATCAAAAAATAAATAGTAATGTCTTGGTAACATTTTAAGGAAACACGGTTATCGCCCCTGATAGCAGTGTGGAAATTTACGTCTGATATAAAATGTATAATAATGCCAATACATATGTGTATTAATGGTGAATTAATGTTTATTTTTCCCGAAAATGTCTCAGATGATGTCTCTGATATAAAGAACAGTGTGTGCCTACTGAGTGGGCATGTACCTTTAAGAACACTATATCTCTGAAACCGCTTCACCAATTCACTCGAAACTTCACATACTGTGTATTTGTCACCCATATTTTCATTACTATTTATATGTGCCCAATATCACGGTCAAATTACTTTGAAATTTCCCTTAAAGTTTTTGTTGGGCCCGCTTGCAGACAGAGCGATATAGTCAGCACATTGGTGTGCATTGAGGATAAAGTTTTTAGTTAAAGTGTTTTTTTAGTTTTGGGGTATACTATCAAAGCCTCGGCGGGTGCGGCATGTTTTTACGTCAACGGGCTAAAGCTTTGTTGCAATAAAAAATTTGTTTGTAGTATCAAATGCCTCGGCGGGCACGACATGCAGGCCATGGTCATCTAGTTATTATGGCATGCGATTTGATCAGACGGCCATCGCACCATGACTAGTTTATCACTTGATCAGTCGGCCATCGCACCAGGACTAGTTTAGAACTTGATCAGTCGGCCATCGCTCCAGGACTAGTTTAGAACTTGATCAGTCGGCCATCGCACCAGGACTAGTTTAGAACTTGATCAGTCGACCATCTCACCAGGACTAGTATAGCACTTGATCAGTCGGCCATCGCACCAGGACTAGTTTAGAACTTGATCAGTCGGCCATCGCACCAGGACTAGTATAGCACTTGATAAGTCGGCCATCGCACCAGGACTAGTTTAGCCCTTGATCAGTCGGTCATCGCACCAGGACTAGTAGAGCACTTGATCAATCTGCCATCGCATCATAACTAGTATAGCGCTTGATTAGTCGCCCATTGCACCATGCCCAGTATAGCACTGATCAGTCGGCCATGCCGAGTATAGCACTTGATCAGTCGGCCATGGCACCAGGACTAGTAGAGCACTTGATCAGTCTGCCATCGCACCATAACTAGTATAGCGCTTGATCAGTCGCCCATTGCACCATGCCCAGTATAGCACTTGATCAGTTGGCCATCTCACCATGCCCAGTATAGCACGTGATCAGTCGGCCATGCCGAGTATAGCACTTGATCAGTCGGCCATCACCCCAGGACTGCATTAGCACTTGATCAGTCGGCCATCGAACCAAGACTAGTATAGCACTCAATCAGTCGGCCATCGCACCAGGACTAGTTTAGAACTTGATCAGTCGGCCATCGCTCCAGGACTAGTTTAGAACTAGATCAGTCGGCCATTGCGCCAGGACTAGCTTGGAACTTGATTAGTCGGCCATCGCACCAGGACTAGTTTAGCACTTGATCAGCCGGCCATCTCACCATGACTAGCATAGAACTTGATCAGTCGGCCATCGCTCCAGGACTAGTTTAGCCCTTGATCAGTCGGCCATCGCACCAGGACTAGTTTAGCCCTTGATCAGTCGGTCATCGCACCAGGAATAGGAAGAAAACTTGATCAGTTTGCCATCGCACCATAACTAGTATAGTGCTTGATTAGTCGCCCATTGCACCATGCACAGTATAGCACTTGATCAGTTGGCCATCTCACCATGCCCAGTACGTAAAGCACTTGATTAGTTGGCCATCTCACCATGCCCAGTATAGCACGTGATCAGTCGGCCATGCCGAGTACAGCACTTGATCAGTCGGCCATCGCACCAGGACTAGTAGAGCACTTGATCAGTCTGCCATCGCACTATAACTAGTATAGCGCTTGATCAGTCGCCCATTGTACCATGCCCAGTATAGCACTTGATCAGTTGGCCATCTCACCATGCCCAGTATAGCACGTGATCAGTCGGCCATGTCGAGTATAGCACTTGATCATTCGGCCATCACACCAGGACTACTTTAGCACTTCTTCAGTCGGCCATCGCACCAGGACTAGTATAGCACTCAATCAGTCTGCCATCACACCAGGACTAGTTTAGAACTTGATCAGTCGGCCATCACACCAGGACTACTTTAGCACTTGATCGGTCGGCCATCGCACCAGGACTAGTATAGCACTTGATCAGTCGGCCATCGCACCATGACTAGTTTAGAACTTGATCAGTCGGCCATCGCATCAAGACTAGTTTAGCCCTTGCTCAGTCGGCCATCGCACCAGGACTAGTTCAGAACTTGATCAGTCGGCCATCGCACCACGACTAGTTTAGAACTTGATCAGTCGGCCATCGCACCAAGACTAGTTTAACCCTTGATCAGTCGGCCATCGCACCACGACAAGTTTAGAACTTGATCAGTCGGCCATCGCACCAAGACTAGTTTAGCCCTTGCTCAGTCGGCCATCGCACGTGGACTAGAATAGCACTTGATCAGTCGGCCATCGCACCATGACTAATTTAGAACTTGATCAGTCGGCCATCGCACCAAGACTAGTTTAGCCCTTGCTCAGTCGGCCATCGCACGTGGACTAGAATAGCACTTGATCAGTCGGCCATCGCACCATGACTAATTTAGAACTTGATCAGTCGGCCATCGCACCACGACTAGTTTAGAACTTGATCAGTCGGCCATCGCACCAAGACTAGTATAGCACTTGATCAGTCGGTCATCGCACCAGGACTCGTTTAGCACTTGATCAGTCGGCCACGTCATCCTGCGTTACAGATAGAAGTGGTGGTCGGGGGGGGGGGGGTGTAGTGTAGTCATAGACAAAAACTGGTGGTGGTGGTGATAGACATTGTTCCCACTGTGGGATATAGACCGGAACTTTTAGGACGCCAAATGTAGATGGCTGGTGTGCGTGGGGGATCATTGTTTTGTGTCCCCGGCGGTGGTGCGGAGTACAGTGATGAATTACTGATGATTTACTGTATTGAACACACATGTATATGCACTGTGATACAGTACTTCACAATCCTCAGTTTTAAATTGTTTCTGTATCGTAAAACTGAAAATTTATTCATTTTGAAAAACTTAAAATTGTGGCAGATGATCGAAATGAAAACCGGATGTTTACATGCGAAATGAACCGGTGCATCGGTATATTTTAACCGCACGATGACCCATTGTATATTCATACCATATCCGTACGGATATATCGTATATACGAACGGATATCGTATGTTTTGTATAATATTCGTATAGTACGTTTGTATAATGTAAACAAACTGTACTATACGATGATACGGTAAGATTTTACCGCAAATAGCGAAATAATGACCGCAAAAACGGTATCGCGAAGAATGACCGCACAAACTGGACCGCGAAAGAATGACCGCAAAAACGGGACCGCGATTGGACCGCAATTAGACTGCAATTCCAGAGGGGACGAATTGCAATTAAAGAACCGCTGGATTGCAATTCTTGGTAAGAGAATCGCAGGCGGGAGTGTATCTAGCAAAGTATACTTTGAGGGAGTAATCATTTATTTTTCCCGAAATTCATTATTTCATATAGAAATAGCAACTGCATATTTTTGATGATTAAACATATGCAGAATTATTATACCGAATTGATTACATTATTACAGCCAAAATGGCTGTGATAATGTAATAAATTCAGTATAACAAAAATTAATAAATTTATCCTTAAAATGAAAATTTCTCCCTCAAAGTATATTTTGCTACATAAGTATAGTCTGGAATGTTGATGAAATAGGCTACAGATAGACAGTATGCTCATTCTCAAATTTTGCTAAAATTAAATACAGTCAAAAGAAATATTGTTTTTACATTGTAGATATATCCGCGAAATTTCCTGAAACAGACAGGAAGTGAGGATGTGGAATAAAATCTGCAAATTAATTTCCTTGGCCTTACCACAGTTTTGTTCATCACTCCAGTCACCACAGTCGTCTATTCCGTCACAGTGATCACGCATATCGACACACGCCCGATTCGCACACTGGAACTGCCGCGGATAACTATGCACGTTACACGTCACTCGGCTCGTCGTCGGACGTGTGGTCGTTGTGGACACTAAATAGACGAACATGAGTGGTGATTAAACAGGATATTTCTTACCATGCCGGAAATGTAAATTGTCGTCTGCTGTTTTTTATAATTTTGGTCTTCTGTTTAAATAAAAAACGTTTTAGGTTACTGAATGATTTCCATTGGAAGTGTTGTCAAAACATGTTTGTGAAAAAAGGAAAAATAAACAAGAAAAACCCTTACACCGCTATTTAATTTTTTGTTGTTCTGTTATTTTCATTGTCCATTTTTATCACAAACAACATGCTTTGACAGAAATTAGGAACAATTTACACATGTTTGACACACTCAAAAGAATCAATTTCATTGGTGATTCTGAGTGCTGTCATCATGTTTTTATTGAGAAATAAGGCAAGATATAAAAGCAACAGCAGACGACAATTGTTGTGAGTAGCGGTCTAAGGGTTAAACAATGTTTTTTCATGTAGTAAGGTACACAGAGGATGCCAAATGAGTTTCCATTTGATATGATATTTATGAAATGAGCCACAAACAATTGATGCATCGAGCCTCTGGTGAGGTGCATAAAATTGCTGAAAATCTCATAGCAAATGGAAATGAAGAGATTTTGTTTACGCTGGATAAGTGGCTAGGATTTTTCATTCTAAACTAATGATACTAAGCCGTTATCACTATGTATTGGATGACCCTCGTATATAGGATGACCCTCGTATATTGGATGACATGTACTTGGTACCATAAATTTGATTTATTAGTTTGTTTGTTTGTTGGGGTTTTACGGACTATCAACAGATAACGTCATTTAAGGCTGGGTAAATGGGATTAGTACTAAATACATGTACAAATGGGGGGGGGGGGATCCCAAAATCAGAACTGAATATTTACAATAAAAAACTATATATTCAGCCCTGAAATCAGAATAATCCTGATCTGATGCCAGGTCCTCGCCACACCAGACTCACTTGGCCCCTCCCAAAAGCAGTAGGATCAGTCATAATCTTACTACTTTTATAATGGGCAATAACCCAATCCAACTACCAGGTAACAAAAGAGCCAAAGATAAAAACGTACCTGAGGGCCAAACCAGGCAAATCGTGATTCCTATACAGAGGAATCCCTACCGTTAATTTACGCCGTTGCGTTCGCCCGACTAACCACCTGCTTGAGTTATTAGTAGTTCTAATTAACAAGTTGACTTAACAAGTGTAGACTGTATTATAAATTGTTACATGACTGCCGTTGTTCGACACCGCTCACAGCCGTGTTCAAACGAACAGCGCATGCTGTTTGACCATGGCTGTAGACAATGCTCATTCCGGGGCCAAGCCCACACCTACGTAATGCATGTCTCATGACGTTACTAGAACGAGCCATTATTAAGTCACCAGACCAGTTCACAACGGTTGCACTGAAAGTTTGAATTCGATGGGGCTGCAACACGCAAAGTGTACTGTGGCCCCGGAATATGTATGGCTAAATCAGCTGTTTGAATAGAGCGGATTATCATAGTACCGAATGAACTGCATAAAAGCTCGAATTGCACGATATTTCCGAAGGAAATGTAACAATAACGTTCGACCATGTCCAGCCGTGGGTAAAACGTTTGCCGTGGCACTCGGGAACTGTTTGAACCCCAAGGCCTACAGCCGTGGGTAAACGTTTGCTGTGGCACTCGGGAACTGTTTGAACCCACGGCCTACAGCCGTGTGGTTCAAACAGTTCCCGAGTGCCACGGCAAACGTTTACCCACGGCTGGACATTGTCGAACCTTATATATGTCATGTTACATGTTTCCATTCTCTGTAAGCACTCTAACAATGGTAGCGATTTTACCGAGTCCTAACCGCTTCTAATGTTTAAACATGCAAAAAGTGTAGATCCAGATGAGCCGGCTCGTGACGAGCCGTCTCATCAGGATCTGCACTTTATGAAAATAATTGTCATAATTGCATCAATATTAAAAGATTGTTGTTTTGTCGCATGATGGGTGTTTCACGGATTGAATGGAGAATAGTGCAGCTACAACAGCTAAGGTCATATAGACACGGGACCAAAGTTTTAAAGTCTCATCCAACAGACCAGTGGGATGGAAATACTATGCGAGGCTTTATCTCTGGTATTGAAGTCCAGTGTCATATGATATCCCCTAGGCTGCGGCCCATCGTCCACAGATGCACAGCCTAATCTGGATCTACTCTGGTCGCAAAACCTTATTTGAACTACATGGCCGCGGCCCGCATGCCGAGGCATTTGATTGTACTAAAAAAACTTTTAATGCAAAAAAGCTTTAGCCCTCAGACATACTATCGATTATATGAAAATATAGATGATGATAAACACACATGTCATGTTTTGAGTGAATTTGTGAAGCGGCTTCAGAGATATAGTGTTCTTAAAAACATTAACCTAAATCCAAAATAACTTTAAGGTAGATTTCAAAGTAATTTGACCTTGACATTTGGTACAGGGGCCGCACGGGTGGGGCGTAGAATGATAATATGCCCAGGCTTTGATAGTATACCGAAAAACTTTAAACCAAAAAATTTAACCAAAAACTTTAACTAACAAGAATTCCACGGAATCAAATGTCTCGCCCTGTTCCGCCTTGACCCTGGGGCCTTGACGATGACCCTGGGGCCCCGAGAATAGTCCTATATTCATCTACATAGCATAGTAAAGGTATGTATAAAGTTTGATGACTGGAGCTGATAAGGTGTTGAAGTAATTACCGTAACACAAAAACTTAACATTGAATGATGACGCCGCCGCCGCCGCCGCCGCCGCCGCCGCCGCCGCCGCCGCCGCCGACGACAACTGCGGAAAAGCAAAACCTATGTCTCGCTGTCCGCTTTCGCGGGCGAGACAAAAACCTTAACCCGGAAGTACCTGCCCAATGTGCCGACTATATCATGCTGTCCGCAAACGGGCGTGACAAAAATGTTTGTTTTTCACAATAAAATAAATAGTTGACGGAGACTGGAGCTACATTGTTCGCCAGTCTATCAATCAAACACGTGTCATGCTTCTAACAAATATTACAGATAGTTATCAGGCAACAGTAGTGTGTTATTTGATCAGCAGCTACTCTGGGGCCCGTTTCACTAAACTTCGTACGACTAAAATGTTCGTATTTGCAAATTTTGAACTTCAATTGGTGGATTTACATTTATTGAGCATACGCTGCATATGCAGCCTATGCTCAATAACTGTAAATCCAATAATTATTTACAAGAAAACACTGTTAATGTGAAATTTACAGACTATCACAATTTTGCACTTACGAACATTTTAGTCGTACAAAGTTTAGTGAAACAGGCCCCTGGTCACAAATACAATAAGCACTATTTCTCTATTCAAAGCGACATACACTTGAAGGCCTTTATCATGTTTATAGCAATATGGTTTGGGTCCATGCAAAGCCAACAGTTTATATGTGAATTGTACAAAACCCCGCAGGCGACATGGATTTTCTTTTATTAATTTGTTCCCATGAAATAACAATTTGTTCCCTCAATTTAACAATTTATACACTATATTGGAGACTGTCATGCAGTTCTCCCAGTTTTGACAGATGTGGTTTTGTGGTGGCAGGCCTGATCTACATGTAGGTCAGTGTCCCAGCTAGCGAGAGTGCATGATCATTTTAGATATGCTAATTTTGACAATGGAATTATTGGTTAAATTATATAGTTCAAAGGTCGCGGGAGCAGGGAGTGACATCCGCTGTCCCGGGAATTCAGTTTTGCACAATGCTTAGTCGGCGTGGATGTTTCTGAGGATTCTTGACATACCCACCGCCGCCCCATCTCCTCCTCTGATTTTAAACATGCGCAGTTTGTTTACATTTGAAGACAAGTGTTCATAATAGTTTAAGTTACAGCATTGAAACCTTGAGCTGTGCATGCCTATGTTGGGTTGGGGCGGGGCTACTGCAAAACATAGGTTTATGTCGGAGACTATTTTGTCCCCTTTTCGATAAATTAATTCATATGTACATTTATGTGCGGCATCAGTTGAAACATTTGCCAGACTTGTTGATACATCATTCACTCGCCTGAAGCGACTCGTCCCAGTACGTACGCTCGACACGACATTCTGTACGCTCGTCTCACGTCATTATCGGCTTGCCAGTCGGTACACTCGACTGCCCTGGACGACCCACCTCTCTATAGTCCGAGTACGCTCGACTCGCCAGTCGGTTACGCTCGACTACCCTACACCACTTTCCCTATTATAGTCGGTACGCTCGACTCGCCAGTCGGTACGCTCGACTAATTTCGACGACTCATCTCTTTATAGTCAGTACGCTCGACTCGCCAGTCGGTACGCTCGACTCGCATTCGAGTTGTTAACTCAACTCAGATCTTTCTAGTCGTCCACTTGATGCACATCCTAGTTGTTAACTCAACTCAGCTCTTTCTAGTCGTATGCTCGACTCACCTCTTTCTAGTCTTTCAGATCTTTTGGGTCTCACACGAGTGATTCACAATGGAAACGAGATTTGTAACAATTTTAACACTATGCGTGGTTGCCATGCGTCTCAATGCAGACATGTGCATTTGTGTTTAGTATGTAAACAGAGTGATGACTCTAAAATGAATTGTCAGAATTAAAAAAACTGGCGGGGCCAGGGACAGAAAATACTGAGCCTGAGATAGTGCCTAGGAACAACCCTATAAATGTTATAAAATTGAGGTTTGAGTTGCAGCATCATCCGGATAAGAACTTCACTAACTATTTAATAGACGGATTTTCAGAGGGATTTGAGACTGGTTTTAAGCATTTACCTGCATTACCGTATGAGTGTAAAAACTTGTTATCTGCAATTAAACAGCCTGACATTACTTCACAGTTGATTCAGTCAGAAATAGTTAAAGGATATTTGATCGGCCCTTTTGATAGCATTCGATATCCACATTATCGTATCAGCCCAATTGGCATTGCTGAGGGGAAGTACTCTGGGAAAAAGAGGTTAATTGTAGACTTCTCAGCACCTCATGATAATTTATTACATCCCAGTTTAAATGACCTTATTGATAGGGACGAATACTCCTTGACATATGTCACCATTGACCATGCGATTAGAATAACTCAGCGATTGGGAAAGGGGAGTAGATATTGTAAAGTTGACATTCAAGATGCCTTTAAACAGGTTCCTGTCAAGAGGGAGTTGTGGCCCTTTCAGGGTATCAAGTGGAACGATAAATATTACTTCTACACCAGATTAGTGTTTGGCAGTCGATCTAGTTCTAAAATTTTTGATTGTTTGTCTTTAGTTATTTGTTGGATCCTGCAAAACAATTATGGAATCAGTCATTGTTTACATTTGCTGGACGATTTTCTCACAATCAATTCTCCATCCGATGATGCCGATCATACTATGTATATTTTGCGGTTGGTATTTGAGAAACTTGGTATACCGTTATCACCCACAAAAACTATGGGGCCAGTTACGGTTATTGAGTACTTAGGAATTATATTAGACAGTGTGAAGATGGAGGCACGGTTGTCGCTAGAGAAAGTGCAGAGAATCACGAATTTGTTACAAACATTCTCAAAAAGGAAATCATGTACAAAGAGGGAATTATTAAGCCTTCTAGGACATCTCAATTTTGCATGCCGCATGATTTATCCAGGTCGTGAATTTGTGTCATACATGTACTTGATATCGCTGTCTTCTTCTGTCAGTAAATTGCACCATTATGTTAAGATCACGACAGACTGTAGACTAGACATTAGTATGTGGTCTAAATTTCTTCATGAATAGAACGGTATTTCAATGTTCAAGAATGATGAACTTACAAAGGCTGATGATATGCAGTTTTTCACGGATGCTACACCTCGAGCATTTGCAGGGTATTATGGTGGGAAGTGGTTTCAAGGGCAATTTCCTGCTTTTATTTCATTGGAAGTCATGGCATCTATGGCTCTGTATGAACTCTATCCGATAGTCATGGCAGCCGTGCTGTGGGGTGAACAATGGACAAAGAAGAGAATTGTGGTGAATTGTGACAATTCAGCCACTGTGGACATCATCAATAAGGGTCGATCTAAGATTCCATTCATTCAAAAGTTTGTTCGTAGGTTGATCTGGTGCGCGGCAAAAGGTCAGTTTGTTATTATCGCAAGACATATAGCCGGTAAATCAAAATGTTATTGCTGACGCGTTATCACGTTTTAACATGTTGCAGTTCAGACGTCTTGCACCAGAGGCAGACACTGTTCCAGAGCGGTGCCTTTCGGTTTCCAAGCTGTAGCTGAATTAGACCTGGAAGTCACAAATCTTTGGTCAGCATCTATTGCTCCAAATACTAAATCAGCCTATCAGACAGGCAAGCAGTGTTTCACGCAGTTTCTAACAATGTCCGGTTGTATTACGCGTCCAGGTACGTTACCCATTCTAACGGAGGATGTTCTCATTTATTTTTTGTGACATTGTTACAAGTCACTGCAGCTGCAGCTGGCTACTATTAAACAATATCTGGCAGGTATTCGTTTTCACTATCTGCAAGCAGGCATGAGCAATCCTATGTCTTGTCTTCCATGGATAGACTACAATGTGTTCTACGTGGTGTTAAACGTAGTCAAGGTTCGAAGACGAGGTTGAGACTGCCTATAACTTTTTCAATTCTGAAGCAGATGTGTGACTTATTACATGCGGGAGTTTTTACCCCAAACTTAGATTTGACGTTACAATCAGGGCTTCTAAAATTTTCAGTTTTCCGGTTCTGGACCGATTTTTGAACTCTCAGACCGATTGAGATTGGAAAACTAGTCTTAAAAATCGGTCCGAGAAAAATTGCCAGTCGGCTGCTATTTCGCTGTAAACCTTGTAAATTTACCGGTTTTGACCACCAAGTAATTTACGACACATATCCGCGGGCCATATCCGTGTTAAACCAGTGTGCAGCTCGCTGTGTAGTCATTTTCCCCAAATATCGATTTTTATTGACACACGCGTGGGACAGGTGTATAGCGGATTAGTGACTGAAATAGACTGGCTTCAGCGTAAAGATACGAGAGTTCATAGACTCTCCATTTCTGATGATGTTAAAATAAAATAAAGAAACCATGCACTGTGTTTATCTGTGTTCGTAATATTTAACCCCAAGTAACTGACACGGACTATCGGCCCGGGCTATTCCATATTAAGTTAGGAACTGTTACATTACGCTGTATTAGGGGTTATTTTTGTGTATATAAAATGTACATGTACGTAGGAATGCCGCAGATCCTGATGAGCCGGCTCACGTGATCTACAATTCGTAAACATTTTGATAAACGACAAGGTACGTCTGTCGTGTTAAAAGCGTTACTCAGGGATTAGGGATCAATTGAAGTGCTACACCACTCCAACGATGTACTTTGAACTCGATCTGAGGGTTAAAGAAACAACGAATGTTAATTCAATTGTACAAGCCGACAATTAATTTTGAAGTCGGTGTGAACAGTGATAATAGCATAATTAGCAATGAATTACGAGTGGGTATATAACGCATTTTTTTCTATGTTGTCCGTCAGGCCCGTAGCCAGGATGAGGCAGACGAGGCAACCGCCTCGTCTCAGATTTTGCCAATTTTTTTAAATTATTATTTAATGCCGTATCCGTTGATCTAAGTGCCGGGAAATCGCGTCTATGACGATCTAGATGTCAAAATGTTCTTGGAGGAGGACCCCAACCCCCCCCCCCCCCAACCCCGCATTAGCGGTGCGCGTCGCGCTTTGCGCTCGCTTGTTCACAATATTTGTTTCGCCTTCGTCTCATTTTTAGGTCTGGCTACGGCCCTGTCCGTCAATCGATTATTATTGAAATGGCACAACGAACTATTTTGTCGTTATTCACAAAGACAACTTACCGGCTTGGCAACCAGGCAGAGAGGAATAAATATAAAACGAAACAAGACACAGACTTGTAAAATTTTTATTTATTTCAGTCTACCGAAAATTTACCTGCAATCAATTATTATGTGAAGCAAGTTTATGCAGACTCGGTTATGACGAGAATAAATATAGTGGCCATTCATTTCGGATTGGGGCTGCAAGCAGTGCAGCAAAAGCTAACATTGAAGATCACATGATACAAACCCTCGGTCGATGGTCTTCATCATGCTATACCAGGTACATCAGAGTTGCACGCAGTGCTATACAAGATGCACAGGCCCGGATGTGTCATTGACTTCGTACAAGGTAAACAATACTGTGGATGAGATAGTTCGTGCACTTTATTTAACAGCAGGTTACACACAGATGTCATATTTGTCTACATGTTCTTGTTGGGTACAAACTATTAATTAAGTTTGCTATGAGTACACGCATACCTAATTAATTTCTCCTCTTGGGGGCACTCATTGCTATTTTTAGTTTACAAATATCAATTCGTTTTGGACTATTTTGCCCCCTTTTCGATAAATTAATTCATATGTACATTTATGTGCGGAATCAGTTGAAACATTTGCCAGACTTGTTGATACATCATTCACTCGCCTGAAGCGACTCGTCCCAGTACGTACGCTTGACACGACATTCTGTACGCTCGTCTCACCTCATCGGCTCGCCAGTCGGTACACTCGACTGCCCTGGACAACCCACCTCTCTATAGTCTGAGTACGCTCGACTCGCCAGTCGGTTACGCTCGACTACCCTGCACCACTTTCCTCATTATAGTCGGTATGCTCGACTCGCCAGTCGGTACGCTCGACTAATTTCGACGACTCACCTCTTTATAGTCGGTACGCTCGACTCGCCAGTCGGTACGCTCGACTCGCATTCGACTTGTTAACTCAACTCAGATCTTTCTAGTCGTCTAGTCGTATGCTCGACTCGCCTGTTTCTAGTCTTTCACTCAACTCGTCACCCTCTAGTCGTTTCACGCGAGTTATTAGCTCTACACATTCACTTCGCCATAGTCGTGCAAGAGAATAGCTACTGCATACGTCTCACCTCTTGCTCAGAGAAATCTGGTCTGGCACATGCGAGTCTGATGAAGCACAACACCAAATAGCAGGTAGCCCCCAATGAGGAGCCAAATATGTTAGATATGTGGTCATGTAATATATATGATAGTACCGGTACTATGTTAGCTTAATAAGATATTTCATGTTTTCTATATACAGTTGCACTGGTCGATCTCTGCGAGGAGAACAATTTGGTTATTGGAGGCACCATATTCCAGCACAAAGATATCCATAAGTGGTCCTGGAAGTCACCCGATGGTCGAACAAACAACCAGATAGATCATATCATCATACATAGAAGATGGAGGGGTAGTCTACAAGATGTCAGAGCAATGTCAAATTGAAGCTCAGAAAGGCCAAAAAGCAGGAACAAAGACAACCACCCCTAGATGTAGCGAAGCTGAAGGATCCAACTGTGAAGAGGTAATTTCAGATAGAATTGAGGAACAAGTTTGGTCCATTGAATGATCAACAAGAGATGGATATTGACACCTTCAATCAGCGAATACTGGAAGCTGGAAAGTTCTAGGGACCAGAAAAGGGAAGAAGGAAGAGTGGATATCTAGGCGAACGTGGCAAAAGATAGATGAGAGGAAGGAGGTCAAACGGAAGCTACTCCAGGCTAGGTCAGAGCGGCTAAAAGGGCAACTCAAGACCACATATGCATCCCTAGACAAGGAGGTTAAACAAGGAGCGAAGGTGGACAAGCGGAACTACATTGACAAGCTGGCGACAGAAGCAGAGATGGCAGCTGAAAGGCAGGACATGGGGACACTGTACAAGATTTCCAAGACACTGACAGGAGGATTCAAGTCCACAGACACACCAGTGAGAGATCCACAAGGAGGGATTGTAACAAACGATGAGGAAAAGCTAAGATGTTGGAAGGACCACTTTGAGAAAGTACTCAACAGGGAGGATCCAACGACAGAAGCCAACATCTTACCAGCAGAAACCACTATCGAAATAGACACAGAGCCGCCAAAGGTGGAAGAAACCAGACGAGCCATCAGCCAGCAAAAAAGTGGGAAAACACCCGGGATTGATAGAGTACACATAGAAATGCTAAAGGCAGAGGATCAAATAACCCCCACCGTACTCACAACGATCCTGCAGGAGATTTGGAATTCTGAAATGGTACCAAGCCCATGGTAAAGTTGGACTGATTGTCAAACTCCCGAAGAAAGGGGATCTCAGTGACTGCAATAACTGGAGAGGAATCATGCTACTGTCAGTGACAAGCAAGATCCTGAGCAGAATCATTCTCAACAGACTAACTACCGCTGTTGACCAGCTGCTGCATAAACACCAAGCAGGATTTAGAAGAGGCAGATCATGTGCAGACCAGATCTTCACACTACGTCAGATCATTGAGCAGAGCAACGAATGGAATGCCACAGTATATGCCAATTTCATTGACTTTGCCAAAGCATTTGATAGTGTACACAGACTATCTTTGTGGAAGATATTATCCCATTATGGGATTCCAGACAAAATTATTTCCGTCATCAAGATGCTCTACACCGACTTCAGTGCGCAAGTCATTTGCGGCACAGACCTGACACCCAGTTTCCAAATCAAAACTGGCGTAAAGCAGGGATGTCTGTTATCTCCTCTACTCTTCATCCTGTGTATCGATTGGCAAATGAAGGAGACTACAAAGGCGTCAGTAGAGGCTTACAGTAGACCTTCGCAGAACCACTAGAAGACCTTGACTTTGCTGATAACATTGCTCTCCTTGCACAACGACACAGCGATATACAGGCAAAGACGGACACCCTGGACACACTTGGGGAAACAGATTGGACTCAGCATTAATGCCAACAAGACCAAACTCATGAAAGTCAATCCAGGAACAGATCAACCAGTAACGATCAACAACAACAACATTCAAGAAGTAGAAGAATTGGTATACCTCGGCAGCAAACATTCCACCGACGGAAACTCAGAAAATGACGTAAACAACAGAATTTCCAAAGCCAGAGGAGCTTTTGCGGTGCTAAGGAACATTTGGAAATCCTCTAAGCTCAGTATCAAGACCAAGTTAAGGATTTTCAAGAGCAACATCCTTGGAGTCCTCCTATATGCATCTGAGTCCTGGAAAGTGACACAAGCCACGTCTCACAAGCTGGACGTCTTCCAAACGAGATGTCTTCGCAGACTCCTCAGGATCTTCTGGCCAAACACCATCTCCAACCAAGAACTCCATCGACGAACAGACACAACTCCGCTATCTTTGGAAATTAAACGCCGATGATGGCGTTGGATTGGGCATGTTAATCGGATGGATCAAGATGCCATTCCCAAAGTTGCCATGCGGTGGACACCCATTGGAAGGAGAAAACGGGGACGGCCAAAAGAGACCTGGCGAAGATCAGTGGAGAAGGAGATGAAAGAGAAAGGATGGAGCTGGGGCCAGGTGCAGACATGGGCGTATGGTAGAATAGAATGGCGGTCTTTGGTGTCGGCCTTATGTGCTACTCAGCACGAAGAGGATTAAGTAAGTAAGTTAAATAATATACAGTTGCATGTTATGGGGATTGGTGGGTCAGAGGGATGAAGTGGGGTTATTGAGTATTTCAGATAACTGATAAATGAAGGACAAGACAAGTTACAGCATAATGATGATCTTCCTGCAAGTTTAGGTAATAGTCAATCGAGTAATCTGGTAATAGTGTATAAAATGATAATTTTTAATTATAGTTGTTCCCTAGAATTAACAATTAATTCCCACGATTCAACAATTATTTCACTCGAATTAACAATTTGTTCCCACGAAATGACAATTCGTTCCCTCAATTTAACAATTTGTTCACTCGAATTAACAATTTGTTCCCTCGAATTAACAATTTGTTCCCACGAAATGACAATTCGTTCCCTCAATTTAACAATTCGTTCCCTCGAATTAACAATTTGTTCCCTCGAATTAACAATTTGTTCCCACAATATGACAATGACAATTCGTTCCCTCAATTTATCAATTCGTTCCCTCGAATTAACAATTTGTTCCCTCGAATTAACAATTTGTTCCCACAATATGACAATGACAATTGATTCCCTCAATTTAACAATTCGTAATTTGTTCCCACGAATTAACAATTCGTTTCCGCGGGGCTCCGTAGAAATTGTGCCATGTATTGTGTGTAAATGTATAGGACATATAGTACAAGAATTCCGCGGAATCAAATGTCTCGCCGAGAATAGTCCTATATTCATCTACATATCATAGTAAAGGTATGTATAAAGTTTGATGACTGTAGCTGATAAGGTGTTGAAGAAATGACCGTAACACGAAAACTTAACATTGAATGATGACGCCACCGCCGCCGACAACGACGACCTATGTCTCGCTTTCTGCTTTCGCGGGCAAGACAAAAACCAAACAACAGCCACCCATGGGAAGACGCAAAACTCGCTGTTGTAGATGTGGCTGTCATAGGGAGGTTAATGCTGTTTAAATTTTGTTGTCTGCTGTTATTTATTTTCTTCGATAATTCTCAACAAATACATGCTTTGACAGCATTTAGAATTATTTCCAATGGAAATGATTCAAAAGTGCTGTCAAAACATGTTTTTATTGAGAAAGAATGCAAAAGCAACATCAGACAACAATTTTCTTGCTCAGGAGTAAATGTATAGGACATGTTAAATATAGAGGAAATCATCCATTTTGGATATAAAATACTTTAATATTGGCTGTTACAGAGTGGGTGTTGTTGTAGAGAGGTGGCCGTTCGGTGAGGTTCGAATGTATAATGAATAATGTTATATGGGTTGACGTGTCTACATAATTGACCAAAATCCATTGCAAGAATTTATGCGGATTTGATTTAATGGTGTTTAACAGCCTGTCAACATCTAAGGTCATTTTAGGCCGGATTAACGGGGTGGAATCCCATATTTCACCAGTTGTGATGGGGGAAAATCACAAATATCAAAACTTAATATTTACAGAAAAACATATTATATTCAGCCCTAAAATGAGAATAAACTGATCTGGTGCCAGGTCCTCACCACACCAGAGTCACTATGCCCCACTCCCTAAAAGTAAAATGATTAGTACTAATACCATACGTATTTGTCAGTAATCCTACTACTTTTATAATGGCTATAACCGGATTCAACTCTCCAAGTAGCAAGAAAGCAAAAAATGTACCTGAGGACCAAACCAGGATTATCGGGATTCCGGTAAGGATGAGACCCATCATTAAATTTACCTTCACATTCGCTCAACCAACCACCCAAAATGTATGTGGAATAGTTTGTTTGTTTGTTTGTTTGTTTGTTAAACCGCCTATCAACAGCTCAGGTCATTTAAGACCTGTTTATATGTGGAAGAGACAGTAATATGTTAACTCACCGGTGCAATACGCCTCGTCTGTATTGTCACCACAATCGTCCTTCCCATCGCACCGCCACATCTGGTCTACACACAGCCCGTTCCCGCACCTCAGCAGCCCGTGTGAGCAGCCCGTACAGTTACGTTCGTCGGCCCCGTCGGAGCAGTGGTTCCTGCCGTCACACACGGAGACGCTCTGGACACAGTGTGGGATGCCACTCGGACACACAAACTCCCCGTCCTCACACCACATACCTGAAACAAACATGTGTACCGTATTTATTCTAATAAACGCCCCCGGGGCTATGCACTATGCAATTCGTGGAGATCAAAACGTGGCAAATAGGATCAAAATAGGTTATTTTCTAATTTCACATACAAAACCCATTTAAAACAATGTTTTAAATGGCGTTTGTATGTGAAAATAATATATTTAGAATGTAAATATGGGAGGGCGGAGGGCTACTATTAGAGAGGGGGGCTACTATTAGAATAAATACAGTATATTTCTGTTGTGGCCAAATTTGCATATTTATTACACTAGTGTATTAAGAGTTTTGTGAGCGCCCATTTTATCTATTGTAGTTAACCCTTTCAAACCTAAGGAACTGGGATGGACTGTGATATGCTAATGTTCCGACCAATCCAATGGTCACAAAATGATTTTCAGAATCGTCCATTTATGAAAAGGGGGTGGCTAAGAAATAAGAAAATTACTTTCAAAAAGTGCAGATCCTGATGAGACAGCTCGTTACGAGCCGGCTCATCTGGATCTGCACTGTTTGCATAAACCGATATAGCGGGCTTTCGGGTTCAAAGGGTTAATGAAGCACATACCATCGCTTCCCACATCAAGTATTGGTCACAAAGAACCTGGGGCCCGTTTCACTAAACGCTGTACGACTAAAAGGTTTGTAAGTGCAAACTTACCGTAGGATTTTCTGGAAATTTTAATTGATGGATTTACATTTATTGAACATGCATATGCAGCCTATGCTCAATAAGTGTAAATCCAGTAATTGTTTACAAAAAAACAGTGTTAATGTGAAATTTACAGCAATTTATAATTTTGCACTTACGGACATTTTAGTCGTACAAAGTTTAGTGAAACGGAGCCTTGTATGAATATGGACAGAATACCCCAAAACATATGGGTCTAAAACCCTAAAATTAGAATAACCTGACCTGGTGCCAAGTCACTTCGCACCTTCCCCTAAAATAGGATTACGAATAATCGTAATACTCACAGTAGGTAGATTCAACTGTCAAATACAAAATGCCAAAGACGTATGTGAGGGCCAAACCAGGTCTCCAGTCAGAATTCCGGTAAGGATGAACCCCGATCGTTGAATTACCCGTCACATACTCCTGACCAACCAACCACTTGGTTATGTGTTGCAAAACAAATGTTGTGTACCGGAAACTGTATCATGCATATGCTATATTTAGTAAAAACGCACATGCGTGTTTCGTGAAAAGAAAGTGCACGATTTATGAAAACACGGAAGTACAGTAAAGTCCGTATTTTTTAAGCTATTCTGTTCAGATTTGTCGAGAGTGGCCTCTAAATTTGGCAAACTTTTATCTCGAAGTTTGGATATGTCGATATATTTTTCTCAGTTCGGTCAACTGCGAGATAACGAGAATCACCTGTATTTATTCAATTACCCACCAATCACCATCGTCTTTATATAACAGAATCTAAACTTACTGTTTCTACGACAGTCCCTCTCGTCAGAGCCATCGCTACAGTCAGGGTCGAAGTCACACCTCCAGTTCATGTTGATACACCGCCCGTTGGTACAGGTGAACTCGTCCGAACTGCACGTGGGGTACTCCGACGCTGGGTTAATAGAATCTATGGCTGACTTCGGACCGAGACAGGGGAATCCTAGTAGAGCGTCACTATAAGGTCTACTAAGAGATTATCACAATATGAGGCTGGGATTCCTCGTCTCAGTCCCTGCCATCGATTATTTTTCTCATAAATCATCCAAAATTTTGCAAAATGACAAAAACCAAGGCTCTGCATAGAAATGTCATTCAGGGCTCCAGATAAGGAATTAGTTATTGAGTATTTTCACTCTATCATATCTGAAGCGATTGGGTATTTCAATATTTTAACTGGGTAAAATAAAATCACACAACTGTTTACACATCAACAGACTTGACTAGTTTGCTTCGAAATGAAAACATATCTTGGCATTTCATTAGAATTGTCTCCTTGGAGACAAATCTAATGAAATACCAAGATGTGTTTTCATGGAAAATAAGAAAAATATGCTATATTTGTGGTCTGTTTATTGTTTTCTGTAGCATGATAAAGGTACCACAAATTTGTTATTGCTTTTTGATACTTGCTAATTCTGATTTCAATTGGGTTTTTGCCAATTGGGTATTTACGCAAATACGCAGCTTATCTGGAGCTGTCATTTACGCGCGAAATCCAGTGAATATAACATATTATTATATACACAGGGCTCGAAATTCACACTGGTCATGTAGCCTATTTCACCAACATTGCAAATTCACACTGATACTGTAGCCTATTTCACCAACATTGCAAAGTATACTTTTCTAGCAAAGCATACTTTGAGGGAGAAATTTTCAATTTAAGAATAAATTTATTAATTTTTATTATACTGAATTTATTACATTATCACAGCCATTTTGGCTGTGATAATTTAATAAATTCAGTATAATAATTCTGCATACTTTTAATCAACAAATATATGCAGTGGTTAGTTCTATATGAAATAATGCATTTTGGCAAAAATAAATGATTATTCCCTAAAAGTATGCTTTGCTAGATAAGTATACTGTGCAATTTTGATGAAATTTGCTACAGTGGTCCGAGCCCAGTAGTTCTACCATATTTCAAGCCAGTGGTCCTCCTGGCTAGTGAAAACCAGATGGCGAGGCATTTGATGGTCTCAGAGTGTATTTATTTGAAGTTTGAATTAAGGGTTGTGGAGATATAAGGTATGTAAAAGCTTTAACACAAATTTTAAACTCATTTGACCTTGATCTTAGGCATATGGGCCGCATGGGTGGGCTATAGAATGAAAATAAGGATGATAATAAAGAATTATTTGAAGTTTGAAGTAAATCAGAGGAAGTGTTGTGGAGATATAAGGTATGTAAAAACTTAACACAAATTTCAAAGTCATTTGACCTTGACCTTTGGGCATGTGGACCACATGGGCAGGCTATAGAATAAAAATATGGATGATGAATAAGAAGTATTGGATGTTGGAAGTAAATCGGAGTAAGTGTTGTTGAGATATAAGGTATGTAAAAACATTAACACAAATTTCAAAGTCATTTGACCTTGACCTTCGGCATGTGGCCCACATGGGCAGGCTATTGAATGAAAATATGGATGATGAAAAGTATTGGATGTTGGAAGTAAATTGGAGTCACAATTGTGGAGATATAAGATAAATAAAATATTTAGCGCAGATTTTATAATAAAGCAAACTTCTAAGTCATTTGGCCTTGACCTTGGGTCACAGGGGCTGCATGAGTGGGACACAGAACGATTATATGGATGATGCCCAATAAGCATACAAAGTTTCAAGCAAATCTGACTTACGGTTACAGAGATAGTAGGTATGTGAAAACTTTAATGCAAATTTTGACAGAAACTTTAACGCAAACTTCTAAGTCATTTGATCTTGACATAGGGGAACAGGGGCCGCATGAGTGGGACACAGAATGAATATATGGATGATGACCAATAAGCATACAAAGTTTGAAGCAAATCCGACTTACGGTTACAGAGATAGTAGGTATTTGAAAACTTTAACGCAAATTTTGACAAAAATTTAACGCAAACTTCTAAGTCAATTGACCTTGACCTTGGGCACAGGGGCCACATGAGTGGGATACAGCATGAATATATGGATGATGACTAATAAGCATATGAAGGTTCAAGTCAATGTGACTTAGGACTGCAGAGATATAAGGTATTTAAAAACTTTAAAGCAGATTTCGGACGGACGGACGGATGGATGAACGGACTGACGAACGCACTGAGGCACGGACACCCGGACGTCATTGTGATCACTATGTCTCGCTTTCCGCAAGCGGGCTCGACAAAAAGTATATGACAAGATAAAAAACCTACTTTCATTTTGGGCATTGCAAATATCAAGCTTTAAATATTTAACGTTTTAGGTTACTGATCATGTTAATTGTCTGACCATCATGATTCCTGCAGGACCAGTAGATTCCAGAACCTAGGTGTGCGTCGTGTCACTAAACTGTGTACGACTAAAATGTTCTTAAGTGCAACATTATGATAGTCTGTAAAATTCCCATTAATAATGGTTTCTTGTAAACAATTATTGAATTGACATTTATTGAGCATAGGCTGCATATGCAGCCTATGCTCAATAAATGTAAATCCATCAATTGCAATTTACAGACGATCCTAAGTTTGCACTTACGAACATTTTAGTCGTACGAAGTTTAGTGAAACGGGCTCCTGCTTGCTTGTAACTAAAGTCTGTTAAATTCTAGCCATGATACATACTTTCGTTCAGTATCACACGCTGTGGAACTCGTGCATATATCCACATACAAATGAAATAAGCTATAAATGTCATTTGTTATGTCACGTTATTTTCATGGCCATGACGTGAGAACCTCAGACTGGTCTCTATTTTGCAATAAAAGCGTCTTTATGTGTGATAAAGTTCAATTAGATAAGGAATTAGTAATTGAGTATTGTCACTCCATCATTTCTGAAGTAATTGGGTATTTCAAAATTTGAATTGGGTAAAATAAAATCACACTACTGTTTATACATACATCAACAGACAGCAATTATTGAATAGTTTGCTTCAAAATGAAAACATGTCTTGGCAATATCAAGATGTGTTTTCATGGAAAATAGGAAAAATATGCTATATTTGTGGTCTGTTTATTGTTTTCTGCAGCATGATAGTTACCACAAAGTTTTTATTGCTTTTTGATACTCGCTACTTCTGATTTCAATTGGGTTTTTGGAATTTTAATTGGGTATTTAAGCAAATATGCAGCTTATCTGGAGCCCTGATTAGAGCTATCACAGGAGTGATCATAATAAACATCGCTTTGATACAGATTTAATATCAGAAAAGAGTTTCACAGGAATTTCAGGCGTATTTTGTGGCCTTGAACGCGACCTTGACCTTAGACGTTGAACGCGACTGATCGTCTCATCATGGCAAACATTTGTGGCTAGTCATTGGAAAATCAATTAATCAGTTAGAAGAGAGCAGTCAAAATTTGACCTTTGACCTCTAAGTGACCTTAGACGTAGACATAGGGTATTGAATGTGACACATTGTCTCATCGGGGCAAACATTTCTGGCAGATTATTTGAAACCAGGCGATCAACGGCGAGGGTCTCACCCACTAAACAAGGCGATCGCCACGTAGATCTAGGTCACCAAGGTCACCAAGGTCACCAAGGTCAAGGTCACACAAATGACACTGGGTGGATATCCATCAAAATGACGAAGTTATTGGTGAAGTTTGGTAATGATCCAAAATTATTGACTGGAAAGTCAACGTCACTGGATGGATAGCTATCAATGTGAGGAAGCTATTTATGATAAAGATTGGTAAAGATATCACTAAAAGATCAGTAGATATTCAACATTGTTGACACACGAGGGTGAAGGTCATTCGTCTGACCTTCACCTTGGTGACCTTCACCCTCGTGTCAACAATGTTGAATATCTACTGATCTCTTAGTGATATCTTTACAGGAATTAAATGTGAAGAAGTTTGGTTTTCTGGCAATCAAAGTGGCAAGGTGAGCGAAACGAAACCGCAATGAGCAAACTCTGTACAAATACTGAGACGCTACTGTAGCAGCACATTGGCGGATCGTAGCTAGTTATCTCCCATTAAAATTTATTTAATGAAATCACGTCCATATTGTGTAGTTTAGGGTCTTATTTCTTGTAAAAAGGGCGAATATATCATGATTTGTATCGAAAATGAGTAATTATAGTGATTTCAACTGGTGTTGATCCAGATAATCCTACATATCTTCTCAATCTGATCTGGGACTGCATTATTTTCCAGATTCATATATTCACACTTGTTCATGTTATTACACAATCAGTGTAGACCCAGATCAGACTGCACAGATGTGCAGTCTGATATGGGTTTACTCTGTTCATTTGTGTGCTATTCAGTATTAAAGAAATAATCGCTGAAATACAGCATAGGACCGGAAGTCTATAAATAGATTTGCAAAGGGAAATAACTAGCTACGATCGCTCATTGACTTACAGCAATTCGCTTCATCTGATGTGTCGTTACTATCGCCGATCTTGCAGTCATAGTCAAAATCACATCGCCAATTGTTTGGGATACATCGGCCACTATTGCAGGCGAATCTGCCGGCGGAACAAGATGCATACGCTGAAAATAGAAATATGTCTGTGACTGGAGAAATGGGGCTTATGGGATGTGTGACCGGTGTAGCTCATATTAAAATAGCACACTGTAGCTTGATACAAATCAATATTGCATGTTACAATACTGACCAGTAATTCATTGATGGAACGGCGAACAGTGCAGATCCTGATCAGACTGTACCATCGGGATCTACACTGGTCATAAAACAAATAAGCCACATTTCTCCAGTCACAGCTACAAGTATGCGATTCTGTATCATATATTATAATTTATTACATGCATTCATTCAAATCACTTGATTCATAAATGGCCTCCACATAATACAGGGGCATCGTTATCACAACGTTAATCCCCTCGCTGGAGGCCTTGATAACAAGAACCCAGCCAATGGCATCCCATCGCTGCGGTGGCTGGATGATAAACGTACACATGAAGTTTCAAGCCAATTGTTAATATGATGAAAAAGTACCTGGGGCCCGTTACATTAAACTTTGTACGACTAAAATCTTGCAAAAATAGAATCGTCTGGAAATTTCAATTGATGGATTTACATTTATTGAGCATAGGCTGCATATGCAGCCTATGCTCAATAAATGTAAATTCAGTAATTGTTTACAAGAAAACGTTGTTAATGTGAAATTTACATAATTTTTCACTTACGAACATTTTAGTTGTACGAAGTTTAGTGAAACGCGCCCCTGGTGGGAGCATGTAGGGTGGTAAATGAAAATATTGATGATGATAAACATGCACATGAGATATCAGGCCCAATGTTCATAATTATGGAAAAGAAGTTATAGAAGAATGGAGAAATGTGCACGTACCTACCAAACCGGAAATTGTAAAGTAATTTTACCTTCACTTTTCTGCACTTGAAGGAGCATGGGTGGGTAGGAGATGAAGATATGGATGATAATAAACAGGCATATTATGTTTCAAGTCAATCGGTCATACAGTAAAGAAGGTATAGCAAACTGAACCTACTGAACTGAAAATTATTTAGTGAAAAGTTATTTGACCTTTACCTTGAGCCTGGGGAATCATGGGCAGGGTGTGGAATGAAAATATGGATGGTAATATATAACATTCATATGAATGTTCAAGCAAATCGGTTATACAATAAAATGTTATAGCAGAATGCCATACGTGAAACGGATGGACAGATGATCGTGAACGGACCAATCGACAGACAGATTATCGCTACGTAATAATAAATTAACATAGTCTTCACTGACCTAGAAGTCTTGCAAACGTGGGATGTATGTAAAACAAAGTAACATCCCTAAGGCTAACTACATTTGTCAGTAAGCGAGGCTTACATAATTGTTTTTAAGTTAAACTAGGACACACGTACGTACGTACATACACCAATGTGCCGACTAAAATTGTGCAGTAATTGTGTTGGATAAAAGCGTAATACAGTCTAATCCATATGTTTGAAATGTTATAAAAACATACCGCAGTTGTCTTCGTCACTGCCATCCGGACAATCATAGTCGTGATCGCATCGCCATTGCGACGGGATACAGTGTCCGTTTGACTGGCAACGGAATTGGGTTGAGGAGCAGGTCTTAGGCGGCGTGGGGTTAGAACAGTTGGCAACGCCAATCGCACAACACTGCTCATCTCCACTGACGGCTAGCACCGACAATGTGGCGTTTTGTCCACACCGACACACATGGTTTTCAGCGTGAGCATCTGACGACGTCGACGGTTTCAGTAGGCAGAGTTGAGGACACGTATCATCATCGCACAACCGGTTACCGTCTGGTACTGGTAAAGATATATGTGGCTGAGAAATGGGGCTTATGGGTTTTGCGACCAGTGTAGATCCAGATCAGCCTGTGCATCTGCACAGTCTGATCTGGATCTACACTGTTCGCAATTACGTCAATGAAACACCCGTCAACATTCTAACAATTAATATAGATCGTTATTAGGCTACAGGAATGTGCTATTTGATCAGGATCTACACTGGTCACAAAGTTTTATAAGCCACATACAGAGCTCCAGATAAGGTGTGTATTGGCGTGTTTTACACACTTATTTTAGTAGAATAAGCATTGATTATCAAAAGTGGGAGTACAAAATACTCACAGCAATGCTAAAATACGCATTGATTTTCAAATCGAGTAGTGAAAATACTGTAATAATTGAGAATTTACTTAGTTGAGCTGCAAAAAGCCAATAGTGTTTGCTTTTTGAAGCTCAAATAAGTGAATTTTAAAAATAAATATATCATTTATTCCCTATTTGATAAGGAAGAAAATCAATAATACATGCGTAAAAGTAAAATACGCATTGAATTTGAAATCTGGGCATATAATACTCTTTTGATAAACAACTTATCTGGAGCTCTGCACATATACCATTATCAGGTAACTCGCCATGTACTGGCCAAAAACACGCCGACTGATAATAAATCGTCACTATCTTGCATCAACGTTTCATTGGTCGATGGCATCACATGACGTTACAAATGATGTCAGTGTAACGACACAGTGTAATCTAGATTTGTCAGTAAGAGAGACTCAGCGTGGGCCCAGGTACCCCTAAATATGTAGTTATAACATATTTCTCAGATGTTAAGTTTAGTGACGGATGGACGCACGCACGCACGCACGTTGCAGACGGACGGACGGACGGACGGACGGACGGACGTTCTTACAGTACTATACTTATGTGGCTTATCACATGTTAAATATTAGCCAGATAAAACGATTTTTAGCCACATAAAAGGATTTTTTAGGTGGCTAATTGTAACCAATCCTATCCTTTACTAAGTCCATAACCCTGTGGGGCTAGCCACATAAGTACCCTAATGTGTGCCCGGACGGACGGACGGACAGACGGACAACCTGACTCCAGTATACCACTATTGGATTTACATTTATTGAGCATAGGCTGCATATGCTCAATAAATGGAAATCCATCAATTGGAATTTACAGACTATTGTAAATCTGCACTTATGAACACTTTAGTCGTACACAGTTTAGTGAAACGGCCCCCATGCTCGCTGAGCCTCAGTATTCCTATGCATTTCCTAGCCGTGCTTCATATCAAAAGACACTAGGGGGGGGGGGGGGGGGGCAGGTCCATACCACACCAAGTCACTTGACTTGGCCCCTTCCCCTAATATAGGATTAGAAATAATCGTAATACTCACATAAGGTGTATAACCAGATTCAACTGTCAAAGACGCCAAAGACGCCAAAGACGTGTATGTGAGGGCCAAACCAGGTATCCATTCGGAATTCTGGTAATGATGAACCCCGATCATTAAATAACACATCGCATGCTCCCACCTGCCACCAACACTAGCCTGGTATTCTCTATATATTTAGAAATATGCCCGGTGTTCAATGTACAGAATACCGAACAGTGAATACCCAGACCAGACTGTGCGTATCAGTGCTCCAGATAAGCTGCGTATCTGCTTAAATACCCAATTAAAATTGCCAAAAATCCAATTGAAATCAGAATTAGCGAGTATCAAAGAGCAATACAAAAATTGTGGTACCTCTATCATGCTGCAGAAAACAATAAACAGACCACAAATATAGCATTATTCTTAGTTTCAATGAAAACACTTCATGGTATTTCATTAGAATTATCTTCAAGGAGACAATTCTAATGAAATGCCAAGACATGTTTTCATATCGAAGCAAACCATTCAATAATTGCTGTCTGTTGACGTATAAACAGTAGTGTGATTTTATTTTACCCAATTAAAATTTTGAAATACCCAATTGCTTCAGAAATGGTGGAGTGACAATACTCAATTACTAATTGCTTATCTGGAGCAATGGCATATGCACTGGTAACAAATGGTTTAACATCCCAGGAGCAGCTAGTCATAAAGAGGTGGGGCACCTCAGTTCCAAGTCTCATCAGAAATACCAGTGGGATCGAACACATTAAAAGTATTTTATCTCAAACCTAATTTCGGAACTGAACCCTATATCTGCAGTATTGAAGGACAATGCTCTGTCATTAGACCAATCAAGCAATCACTAGAAAAGGGAACGCTCCAGTAACAAAAAAGATCATATAGAGTCAGTGACCTTGGTCTAAAGACTCATCCAAAACTCAGGTAGACAAATGAATTTTTGCATGCTTTGGGCGAGTATTAACCCTTAGAATACGGAAATGAAAATAGTCGTCTGCTGCTGTGTCATATTTGATCTCTTTTCTCAGTAAAAACATGGTTTGATAGCATTTTAGAATAATTTCCAACGGAAAACCATGTTTTTGATGAGAACAAATGGAAATAAAATATAAACAGCAGACGTCAATTTTGTATTCAGCATTGTAAGGGTTAAACCCACTAACGCCGGTATTGAAGTCCAATGTTGTGTTGCTACACTACCAAGCCATCATCCGCCAGATATACGGACATAAAAATTTGGATTTGTTTCCTAACCTTTCAACACTACAGCCATCTATAGAGGCATTTGCACACAGTGTAAATCCAGACGAGCCGGCATCAGGATATGAACTTTTGCAAGTAAATTTCACAATTTTTAGAAAACTAGATGGCCCACATGTCGCGCCCACAAAGGCATTTGATAGTATACTGAAAAACTTTAACCTAAAACATAAACCGGACGCACATACATACATTCAAGTCACGGTATAGTTGGCACATTAGCATACGTACGTACATACGTACGTACATACGTACATGCATATGCCAATGTGCCGACTGAAAATCATTTTGTTATGATTGGATTCGTCGGGAAATTAACATAGCAAAATCCATTCCAATTATTTATGGGTGAAATAAATATGTGGCTGCGACTGAAGAACTGGGTGCCGTTTTACTAAACTTTGTATTAAAGACTAAAATGTTCGTAAGTGCAAAATTATGATAGTATGTGAATTTCACATTAACAATGTTTTCTTGTAAACAATTATTGGATTTACATTTATTGAACATATGTTCAACAACTGTAAATCCATCAATTGAAATTTTCAGACGATCCTAAATTTGCACTTACGAACATTTTAGTTGTACGACGTTTAGTGAAATGGCCCCCTGGTGCTTATGAAACTTGGCTAGATAAGTGGATTTCGTGATGTGGGTGAGGTATGCTCCGCGTTTGTGAGATCGCTGCCAATTACAAGTATGTCTGGCATTACCATGCTGTGAGGTATGGTGCATGATTTTCATGTCCATCACATTGATGATGCCACTGAGCTCTGTGGCTCTGGCTCGACTCTGGCTCTCGCTATCAGCGTAATATAGCACGTTCTCCATCGTCTCGACCCAGTATATGTCATTCTGCAAGTAGGATAGTGTCCGTGATTACTGTCTGTTTCACGAAACCTGCCCAAATTTTACGGCCATATAAACAATGCAAAAACAATTTTTTTTTTTGATAATATTAAATTTTATAAAAATTTAAGAATGAGCCTTCTTTTTATTTCGTGAAATTCGGTCAAATATTGATTTTATTACGAAAAGTTAATTTGTCTATGGGAATTTAACATGGGGAAAAATGAGGTGGAGGAGCGTTGGAGGAGTCAAAAAGTCTGAAGGTACAAAAACAAATGGCGTGTCTCATACGTGTCTGCGACTGGAGACATCGGGCTTTTGGGATGTGTGACCTGATCCAATATCAATCTGCTGTAGCCTGCCTATATTGCTTGTTAGACTCGTGGCTGTTGTATTCATGATGCGAATGCACAGGCTGATCTGGATCTACACTACTGTGTTTCACGAAAGCTGCCCAAATTTTACGGCTATATAAATGCAAAAACAGTACTTTTTTGATGATATTAAATTTTATCAAAATTTAAGAACGAGCCTTCTTTTTATTTCGTGAAATTTGGTCAAATTTGGAATTTATTACGAAAATTGAGCTGGAGGAGCTATGGGAAGTCAGAAAACGAAAAAGTTTGGAAATTGACTCCGAAACCTGGATAGATACAGTAGCTTGGAAATGATCTAACTAAGAAAACAAAAGTTAAATTTTGAAAATCGGTCCAGTATTTCTGAAATTCTAAAAATGTCCCCATGTTAAATCACCATAGACGTCTATGGGGATTTAACATGGGGAAATTGTTTTTTCGCAATAAAATCAATATTTGACCAAATTTCACGAAACAAAGGCTCATTCTTAAGTTTTCCTTTAATTTAATAATATCGAAAAATATCGAAAAAAATATTGTTTTTGAATTGTTGATCGAATCATTTTAAATTTAATAGCGAACAGTGTAGTCCTGACCAAACTGTGCGGATGCGCAGGCTGATCTGGAACTGCACTGCACGCATATTTAATGAATCCTTTTTGTCGTGATATTAAGTTAACAAGGATGCGTTCATCATTAACCCATTACATGCATTTTTCTCAATGAAGTATAGGTTGTGACCACTCATTTGAACCGTCACAATATATATGTCTGAGCTCATATAAAGCTCATATAATGCTTCATGCATTGTACATGACATACTTTTTTTATGTAAATCAATCGCATCATTTTATTTGATGAAATTTCTAAAATCATTCATTATATTCAAGTACTATCAGAATTTGTGATAAACAGGGGAGACCATCATTGGATTTGGTTTAATTTGGTAATTTCGCTATACATGTACCAGTATGGAAAATTTGTGAACTTTTTTTATTTTTTATTGTGAACTTAGCATACAATACCAATTATTATATTGTGAAGTAATGCCACAGGTTTCTATGTTTCCAATATCATGACAGTATTTACTGTTTGTCAAACTTAAAATATGCCAGAGGTATTTGGACAAACAAATATATTAAATCTGAAAAATATGCAACTTTATCAAAAATACTAGAGGCCGCGGCCCGCATGTCGCACCAGAACGAGGCTTTGATAGAATACCGAAAAACTTTAACCAAAAAATTTAATCAAGGCCTTTAACCAAAAACTTAAACCAAGAACTTTAACCAAGAACATTAACCAAAAACTTTAACAAAGAACTTTAACCAAAAGCTTTAACCAAGCACTTTAACAAACTAGATGGCCGCGGCCTGCATGTCGCGCCTTGGGGCGAGGCATGGACACTAAAAAAATAGATATAGTATAACGAAAAACTTTAACCAAAAAACTTTAACCAAAAACCAAAAACTTTAACCAAGAACTTTAACCAAAAGCTTTAACAAGAACTTTAACCAAAAACTTTAACCAAGAACTTTAACCAAACACTTTAACTAAGAACTTTAACCAAAAACTTTAACCACCGCGGCCCGCATGTCGAGCCCGTCGAGGCATTTGATGGTATTTTTAAAAACTTTAACGCATATTACGGACAGACGCACGCACACACGGACATTCCTACAAATGGGTACTTGTTGGGTTTTTACTGTATAACAAGTACCCAAAACAAACCCTAACCCTACCCAAGAAGATCCCTAAAAAGCTTGCCCAACACACAGAAGAACATTTACTTTTGTACCCAACATATACCATCTCGTGTGTGCAGACGGACGGACGGACGGACGGACACCCGGACGTCATTGCGATCACTATGTCTCGCTGTCTGCAAGCGGGCTCAACAAAGAATGTTAACTCGGACACACGTACGACAATGTGCTGACTATATCTAACTAGCAAGCGGGCGCAACAAAAATTGTATGTGGCTGTGACTGGAGAAATGGGGCTAATAAATGGGTTTTGTCTACAGTGTGGATCCAGATCAGCTGTCTTATCAGGACCTGCAGCATTTTTCATTATTATTCATCTCTAAAGAAATCCACATCGATTAGTCCAAAAATGAATATGAAAATGCCAATGTATGATATCCAGGGTTGAGAAGGTCAAAATCATTGTCAAATTTCTTTATCTGTAGCCGATTTCACCAAAATTACAAAGTATACTTATCTTGCTAAGTACACTTTGAGGGAGAAATTTTCAATTTAAGGATAAATTTATATTATACTGAATTTATTACATTATCACAGCCATTTTGCACGATTCTAAATACTTTTAATCATCAAATATATGCTGTTGTTAGTTCTATATGAATATAATGCATTACGGTAATAATAAATGATTATTCCCTCAAAGTATACTTAGCTAGATAAGTATGCTTAGCAATTTTGGTGAAATCGGCTACAGATTGACCAAGTGATTTATTTATACCAATTTATTAAAAAAAACACCCCTGTTTCCGACACCCATACCTTGTATATGCTCAAGTACGATGGTCGAGCAGAAGCAATGTTCACAACACGCAGCCCCTTGCCGTTCAAGTCACATGACATGATTGAATGCTCGTTGACGCTGCTCCAGTACAGAAGTTCGGCCGTGGGGTCGATAGTCAACAACGACGGCAGGTAGGCGAGATCTGTGCGGTTGAATATAGCTGTAACGGACGAGACTGCGCCATCCATGGAGGCTCGAGAGATTCTGCCTCCACCGTTCACAGCGTCCGTCCAGAACATCCATCTACAAATGATAGACAAGTGACGGTTTGTTTGTTTGTTTAAACGGCCTATCAACAGCTAAGGTATTTTAAGGCCGGACCAACGGGTTCGATCCCGTATTCAACCTGCTGCATTGGGGGGAAAATCCCAAAATGAACGGAATATTACATAAAAAAAATATATATTCAGCCCTGAAATTATAATAACCCGATACATACCACATCAAAGCCCTTCCCCTAAAAGTAATAGGATTACGAATAATCATATTACGCATATGTGGCTGTGACTGGAAAAATGGGACGTATATTTATGACCAATAGCACACTCATGTAGCCCGATAACTATCTATATTGCTTGTTAGCAGCATGACGTGTGTTTCATTCATGGAATGGCAAACAGTGCATATCTGATCAGACTGTGCGGATGCACAGGCTGATCTGTATCTACACTGGTCGCAAACCCCATAAGTCCCAGTTCTCCAGTCAGTCACATATTAAGGGGTATAACCAGATTAAACTCTCAAATACAAGAAAGCCAAAGATGTATTTGAGGGCCAAACCAGGTCTCCTATCGGGATTCCGGTAAGGATGAATCCGGATCGTTAAATTACCCATCGTATGCTCCCATATGCCTGCCACCCACGACAAGCTATAAGTGATATACATGTGACAGTGATTTTGTTTAACTCATCGTCCCAGGCAAACTAAGGTGATAAGTGCCTGGAAAAAAAGGGCTTATCGGTTTTGCGACCAGTGTAGATCCAGATCAGACTGTGCATTCGCAGTCTGATCAGGATCTGCACTGTTCGCCATTCCATCAATGAAGCATCCATCATGCTTCTAACGGGCAAAATAGATCGTTATCAGGCTACGGAAGTGAGCTATTTGATCTGGAGGCATATTGGTCACAAATCCTATAAGCCCCATTTTTCCAGTCACAGCCACATTTCATATGGCTGCATGCTTTGAACTGGACACGAAATGACAGGACAGGACGACATTTAGACTCTTATATCCCTTTATGTAATCTGATATTGGTCAAACTCCTGCAGCAAAATTTCTTACCAACCACAGAGAAAGCCAATATCATTATATACGTGTAAACCAATTTCTGATTGGTGAATATTTATTCCAACTAATAGTTTTATTGGACTATTTAACAAGAGTTGTCAGAAGACAACGAAGCTCGCCTGTTGGCAGCCTTCACTCAAACTTGGCACAGTTATATAAAAAACATGAATATTATATAACTTGACCTTCGGTTAAGGGGTGTGCGTTGGACCTTGGCATTGGGGTCAGTGGTGCAAGGTGGATCGTGGATTTGCTATAGCATGATATAGCATATTAAGATGAATGCATGCATTAAATATCAATGCGCTCCTTGAAAACAGAAGTAAAACAAAATTTAACTCAACTTTAAGTTTACGAACGCACTAAGTTGGTGATTTTCTACAGCATGATAGCTATTCACATGAGGAATGTATGTATGAATGTGCTAAGTTTGTGACCTTCACCTTGGGGAAAGGGGTGGAGGGGTGGGTCATGGATTTACTCCAACGTTAAGTGTATGATGTTGATCTTGCGGAAAGGGGTGGGGGTGGGTCATGGATTTGCTGTAGCACGATAGAGGATCATCAGATGAATGCATGTATGAAGTATCAAAGCGTTCACTGTAAAGAAACAGAAGGTACACAACATTTACCCCAACGTTAAGTTTATGAACATGCTAAGTTTGTGACCTTGACCTTGGGGTAAGGGTTGGGTGATGGGTTGTGGATTTGCTAC
This sequence comes from Conchocele bisecta, assembly GCA_029237695.1. Taxonomy (NCBI): domain Eukaryota; kingdom Metazoa; phylum Mollusca; class Bivalvia; order Lucinida; family Thyasiridae; genus Conchocele; species Conchocele bisecta. The sequence goes on from CM055270.1 coordinate 94,949,625, forward strand.
AGCATGATAGAGGGTCATCTGAGGAATGCATGTATGAAATATCAAGGCGTTCCATCAAAGGAAACAGATGTTATAAGACATTTACCCCAACGTTAAGTTTATGAATGTGCTAAGTTTGTAACCTTGACCTTGGGGTAAGGGGTCGGCGGTGGGTCATGGATTTTCTATAGCACGATAGGGTATCATCAGATGAATGCATGTATGAAATATCATGGCGTTCCATGAAAGGAAACAGATGTTATAAGACATTTACCCCAACGTTAAGTTTATGAATGTGCTAAGTTTGTGACCTTGACCTTGGGGAAAGGGGTGGAGGGTGGGTCATGAATTTGCCATAGCACGATAGAGTATCATCAGATGAATGCATGTATGAAATATGAAAGCTTTCACTGTAAAGAAACAGAAGTTACACAACATTTACCCCAACGTTAAGTTTATGAACATGCTAAGTTTGTGACCTTGACCTTGGGGTAAGGGTTGGGTGGTGGGTTGTTGATTTGCTACAGCATGATGGAGGGTCATCTGAGGAATGCATGTATGAAATAACAAGGTGTTCCATGAAAGGAAACAGAAGTTATAAGACATTTACCCCAACGTTAAGTTTGTGGACGCCGACGACGCCGGGAGTCTTTTGCGCTTGGTGCAGGCGAGCTAAAAATAGCTCACAAACTTTTGCATGATCTGTCAGTTTTATTTTGTGGATTAATTTTATATAGTTTTCTGTGAGCCAAAGTGAGACTTTTGATGGTATTTTTAATAACTTTAACGCAGATTTCGGACGGACGGACGGACGGACGGACGCACGGACGAACGGACGGATGGACGGACGGACCGGACGGACGGACGGACCGACCGGACGGACGGACGGACGGACGTCATTGTGATCACTATGTCCCGCTTTCCGCAAGCGGGCTCGACAAAAATCATGACCATTCCACATACATACACAAGATATACAAAGAAACACTTGTTGACACACTTAAAATCACGACCTGAACATGTGTTCAGCTAAGCAGAATATTGTAATTCACTTGTAACCATTTGCAGGTACAATGGTGCAATTAGGGCAGTGTGAATATTGTAACACTTTCAACCCTACAGACCATAACATCAACAGGATCTGCAGTGTTTGTGAATATTCATAGTTTTGAAAAGAAAACACCTCTCTTCTCAGTAATGGAACAATCCAAACATGTCTGACAGCTGATCTTGATGGAGTGCATAAACTATGGAGTTTTACTCGTCTTGTGTTGCTGTCTCTATAGCTACCCCTTCAACAAGTTTTGTCAACCCGGGCTAGGCAAATACCGCTACATAAATTTAATGAAATGAAATAAATCTGGTTTTGTCAGATTGTGAACCATGTGCGACCGCGACTGGAGAAATGAGGGCTTATAACATTCACAACAAAAACAACAGCAACAGCTAAGGTCATATAGAGACGGGACCACAATTAAAGTCTCATCTGACAGACCAGTTGGATGGAAATACTTTGTTAGTATTTTTCACACCTATGGTGAGGATTGACCTCCAGTATGAAATACAATGCCATAGCCTGCAGGCCACAGCCCATTCCTGGGTCAGGATCGAACATAAAACATCCGGTATTGAAGTCCAATGCCATAGCCCGTAGGCCACGGCCCATTCCTGGGTGAGGATTGAACCCACAACCTCCGGTATTGAAGTCCAATGCCATAATTATGCCCTCGACCACGGACCAACCCGGGTGAGGATTGAACCCACAACCTCCAGTATTGAAGTCCAATGCCATATCCCCTTGGCCACGGCCCAACCCTGACCTTCACAACAATTCCATGCAGGGTGATCCACTGACAGAATAGCGAATAGTGCATACCCTGATCAGACTGCGCGGAGTCTGATCAGGGTATACACTAGTCGCAAAAGTTGTAAGCCTCATTTTTACAGATACAGCCTCTTCATTTGTGGCTGTGCCTATAGCAATGGTCTTGCAACCAGTATAGATCCAGATCAACCTGTGCATCTGTCGTCTGATCGGGATCTGCACTCTTCGCTATTCCATCTACGAAACACCCGTTATGCTTCTAGCAAGAAGTACACATCGTTATCAGGCTACAGGAGTGTGCTATCTTATCAGAACAGAACTGGTCACTTAAGCCCTATTCCTTCAGTCACAGCCACACTTGCGAAACATAACCATGGTGAGGGTCCACTATAAACATACCCATGGTGAGTGTCCACTTTAAACATACCCATGGTGAGTGTCCACTATAAACATACCCATGGTGAGTGTCCACTATAAACATACCCATGGTGAGTGTCCACTATAAACATACCCATGGTGAGGGTCCATTACAAACATACCCATGGTGAGGGTCCACTACAAACATACCCATGATGAGTGTCCACTATAAACATACCCATGGTGAGTGTCCACTACAAACATACCCATGGTGAGTGTCCACTATAAACATACCCATGGTGAGTGTCCACTATAAACATACCCATGGTGAGTGTCGACTATAAACATACCCATGGTGAGGGTCCACTATAAACATACCCATGGTGAGGGTCCACTATAAACATACCCATGGTGAGTGTCCACTATAAACATACCCGGGTGGGGGTCCACTACAAACATACCCATGGTGAGTGTCCACTACAAACATACCCATGGTGAGTGTCCACTATAAACATACCCATGGTGAGGGTCCACTATAAACATACCAATGTGTGGGTCCACTATAAACATACCCATGGTGAGTGTCCACTATAAACATACCCATGGTGAGTGTCCACTATAAACATACCCATGGTGAGTGTCCACTATAAACATACCCATGGTGAGTGCCCACTACAAACATACCCATGGTGAGTGTCCACTACAAACATACCCATGGTGAGTGGTGAGTGTCCACTATAAACATACCCATGGTGAGGGTCCACTATAAACATACCCATGGCGAGTGTCCACTATAAACATACCCATGGTGAGTGACCACTATAAACATACCCATGGTGAGGGTCCATAAACACATACCCAGGTGAGTGTCCATATAAACTACCCATGGTGAGTGTCCACTAGCCCCATGGTGATGTCCACTAAACTACCCATGGTGATGTCCACTATAAACATACCCTGGTGATGTCCACTACAAATACCCATGGTATGTCAACTACATACCCATGGTTATGTCCATATAAATACCCTGGTGAGTGTCCACTATAAACATACCCTGGTGAGGGTCCATACAAACACCCAGGTGAGTGTCCACTACACATACCCATGGTGAGGGTCCACTATAAACATACCATGGTGAGTGTCCACTACATACCCTGGTGAGTGTCCACTACAAACATACACTGGTAGGGTACTATAACATAGGTGAGTGTCCACTATAAACATACCCATGGAGGGTCCACTATAAACATACCCAAAGGTGAGGGTCCACTATACTACCCATGGTGAGTGTCCATATACATACCCGGGTTCCACTACAAACATACCCATGGTGGTCCACTACAAATACCCTGGTGATGTCCACTATAAATACATGGTGAGGGTCCACTATACATACCCTGGTGAGGGTCCATATAAACATACCCATGGTGAGTGTCCACTCTAAACATACCCATTGTGAGTGTCCACTATATACCCATGGTGAGTGTCCACTATAAACTACCATGGTGAGTGTCCACTACAAACATACCCTGGTGAGTGTCCATACAAACACCCATGGTGTGGTGAGTCCACTACATACCCTGGTGAGGGTCCACTATAAACATACCCATGGTGAGTGTCCACTACAAACACCCATGGTGAGTGTCCACTCAAACATACATGGTGATGGTGAGTGTCCACTATAAACATACCTGGTGAGGGTCCACTATAAACATACATGGTGAGTGTCCACTATAAACATACCCATGGTGATGTCCACTATAAACTACCCATGGAGTGTCCACTACAACATACCCATGGTGATGTCCACTATAAACATACCCTGGTGAGTGTCCACTAGATACCCATGGGATGTCCACTATAAACATACCCATGGTGAGGGTCACTACAAATACCCATGGTGAGTGTCCACTATAAACTTACCCATGGTGAGGGTCCACTATAAACATACACATGGTGAGTGTCCACTATAAACATACCCATGGTGAGTGTCCTACACATACCCATGAGTGTCCATTCAAACTACCCATGGTGAGGGTCCACTATAAACATACCCATGGTGAGTGTCCATATAAACTACCCATGGTGAGGGTCCACTATAAACATACCCATGGTGAGTGTCCACTATAAACATACCCTGGAGAGTCCACTATAAACATACCCATGGTGAGTGTCCACTATAAACTACCCATGGTAGTGTCCACTATAAACATACCCATGGTGAGGGTCCACTATAAACATACCCATGGAGTCCACTATTCATACCCTGGTGAGTGTCCACTACAAACACCCATGGTGAGGGTCACTACAAACTACCCATGGTGAGTGTCCACTGTAAACATACTGGTGAGGGTCCACATAAACTACCCATGGTGAGGGTCAACTACAAACATACCCATGGTGAGTGTCCACTATACATACTCATGGTGAGTGTCCACATAAACATACCATGGTGAGGGTCCACTACATACCCATGGTGATGTCCACTATACATACCCATGGTGAGTGTCCACTACAAACTACCCTGGTGAGTGTCCACTACACATACCCATGGTGAGGGTTCACTATAAACTACCCATGTGAGGGTTCACTACAAACACACATGGTGATTTCCACTATAAACATACCCATGGTGAGGGTCCGCTACACATACCCATGGAGTGTCACTATAAACATACCAATGGTGAGGTCCACTATAAACATACCCATGGTGAGGGTCCACTATAAACATACATGGTGATGTCCACTATAAACATACCCATGGTGAGTGTCCACTATAAACATACCCATGGTGAGTGTCCACTATAAACATACCCATGGTGAGTGTCCACTACATACCCATGGTGAGTGTCCACTATAAACATACCCATGGTGAGGGTCCATACAAACACCCATGGTGAGTGTCCACTATAAACATACCCATGGTGAGTGTCCACTACATACTCATGGTGAGTGTCACTATAAACATACCCATGGTGAGTGCCACTATAAACAAATACCCATGGTGAGTGCCACTATAAACATACCCATGGTGAGTGTCCACTATAAACATACCCATGGTGAGGGTCCACTATAAACATACCCATGGTGAGGGTCCACTACAAACGACTTTGGATTGTAAATATATGGGGTTCCCTTGATCAGCTCGCGTCTGAACAACCCGGTCTCCTTGGATACCTCAATGACCTTGTAGGTCGAGTCGAGCCAGTAAAGGTTACGACCTCTCCAATCATATGAAATGGACACGATGTGACCGATGCTTGTTGAATGCAGTGTTTCAGTAGGGTGGTTCCCATCCAGGCACAGTTTCTGAAACACCAGTTGGAGACGACTAAACATGCACTGCCACATCCACGGTTGTAATGTTGTAATATTTCTTTCGGACATTCTTTACACAACTGGGAAAAACTAGAACATGTGGCCTGTCGACGCACTTAGGGCCCCTATCGGTGATTTTAAAATAAACAGACAGACGGACGGACGTACAATCAGTAGCAACAGTAGTATCAATGTGGAAGGATGTATTGTTACTCCAGTAAGGCATGTGTGCAATAAGAAGTTGATAGTTGAAGGCAAATGAGAAATTATAGGTGATTTGAGTAACTTGCAGAAACATTTTCAAAAAAATAGAGAAAGTGAGCAAGGGGCTCACGTATACTCCCGGCCGCCGGCTGGACTGACAAATAAAACCTTTAAAGCGAAGATTTAAAAAAAATATAACGCAAATCTCAAAGTAATTTGACCTTGACCTTGGAAATGAAGGCCGCATGGGTGTGGTATGGAATGAAAATATGGATGATGATAAGGAAGTATATGAAGTTTGAAGTCAATCCGACTTACCGTTGCAGAGATAATGGGTTAACGTGGACGGACAGACGGGGATACTAACATTTTGGGTTTATGGGCTATTTGTTGTTTACAAGACCAAAGGAATAGCCCTAAACTACAATGGCTTAGGGGCTGCACGGAATAATTATATTGTATTATATTGTCTTAGGCTCCCCCTAGCCCCTAAACCCCCCAATGTTTGCCCGGACGGACAGAATAAGGAAAACTATATACCCCTCGACATACTATACATAACACAACAATTGAGGGATATGGCGATAGTAATCTCCTTTGCAGAAATATAGCAAATTATAAAACAATACAAATGCTACCAGTCTATAGCCTAGGCATATGTTGCATAGTAACATAAATGTAAGCGAAGTCATGCATCAATGACTGCACAAAATGATGCCCAATATGACACAGGGGTCAGCTATCAAAATTCCCGTGCTCTACATGTATAGCATGTACATGCATACATTTGTACATCGTTGCAATCGTCGTTACGCACAGTTTATAACCGGATTACATTGTTTAGGGCCATTATGGAGCGACGTCGACGTCTGACGGACGAACAACGTTGGCAAATTATTGGTCAACTCAACATTGGCCACCTTCAATCTAATGTTGCTCGTCGGTTTAGAGTCTCTCAAATCAATATCCATATCCCTCAATTGTTGTGTTATGTATATGTATGCCTGGGGTATAATAAACGGACGGACGGACGGACGGACGGACAGACAGGGCAAAACTTAGAGGGCCCTAATAAACATTAATTTACCATTACCGGATGTTGTTAATGGCATTATTATACTAGTATTATACTCGTATTATGATTTTAATTCACCGAGTAAATACACTGCAGAAGCACAGATTCATACCACAATCAAACTATGAAATTAAGCAGAAATGTGGCCGGTGAGCACACAAATGCCCCAGCAGGCAGCCAAATTGTGATTTCCAGCCGGAGATTAGAGTATGTGCTTAGTAAGTTTCACAGTTTCACACGTGAACAGCATATGTGGCTGTGACTGAAGAAATGGGATGTGGCCAGTGTAGCTCCTGATCAAATAGCACACTACTGTATCCAGAGAATGATCTACACTGTTCGTTAGAAGCATGACGGGCGTTTCGTTGATGGAATTGCGAACAGTGTAGATCTTGATCAGACTGTACTGATGCACAGTCTGATCTGGATCTACACTGGTCACAAACCCCATTTCTCCAGTCACAGCCATATATAAGCACAGCATCATACACTACGGCCCCAGATAACTTGCCTTTATATTATGGACTGCATCATCGGCCCAGAATAAGCAGCTGTCTTCATAAGCGAAGTCAACAGCACTAATCCCTCTGTCCCGGTCATTGACCAGCACCTCCAAGCCACTCACACCAAACATGTGACGGTATATTGTTGTGTCTTGCGCAATCAATATAAATTCTTCCATCGCTGAAATATAAGTGTGATATAATTGCATCTCAGGTGAAAGACAGATACTATCCCCGATGGAAAATTAAAAAAAAAATTATTTGGTATAAAAATATTTATTCAGGTGGCGCATTTAAATGATATAAATAATTTAAGAATGTTGTGCCTCATTTGATTATCAAAATAGCCCGATACAACCGTGCATGTCTATCAGTAATTGAACGATTAACAAGAAATGAGGCAAAGCCACGAAGGCCAGGTTTTTTCCAAGCATAGACACTTGGATAACATAATTATACCCACTTTTTGTAGACTAGATGGCTGTGGCCTGCATGTCGCGCATTGGGGCGAGGAATGGACACTAAGAAAAGAGATATAGTAGATGGAAAAAGTTTAACCAAAAAACTTTAACCGGACACACGGACGTACGGACGGACAGACGGACGCAAGCGGGCGCGACAATGATGATAAACACCCATGTGAAGTATCAAGGTAATGGGTGAAGCAGTTGCAGATATATAGTACACGAACAAAAATTAAGAAAAAAATCAAAGAAATTTGACCTTGACATTGGGCACAGGGGCCGCACGGTTGGGGGGTAGAATGAAAATATGGATGATGCCATGTGAAGTTTCAAGGTAATGGGCGAAGCAGTTGCAGAGATATAGTATAACAAAAAACATTAACTAAAAAACTTTAACCAGTCGTACATTAAAAAGTTAACGTTGAAAATGGCTAAGTCAATTACGTAGAAATAATAGGTCAAGGTAAAAAAAAATGGTCACATGTTGGATAGTTGTATGTGGTGGGCACCCCTTGGTTATGAAGCTGTGAAAGTTTGGTGGTCCTAGGTGGTACAGTACCAAAGAAATGGACTTAAACACGAAAACTTCACATTGTAAACGCGAAAAGTTAACATTGAAAATGGCTAAGTCGGCTGCGCTGAAAAAATGGGTTAAGTTCATAAAAAGGTAACATGTTGAATAGTGATATGTGGTGGGCACCCCTTGGTTATGAAGCTGTGAAAGTTAGTAGGTCCTATGTGGTACAGTAACAAAGAAATAGACGAAAACACGAAAACTTAACATTGATTGTGGACGCCGCCCGCCACCCGCCCACCCGCCCGGCTTTCGCCAATCCAATAGCCTGTTGTTGTTTTTTTAGAAAACAACCTGGCTAATAAATGATTATATGTGAATAGCGGGCACTCGTAATTTTTAAAACAGGTGGAAGAGTTACACAAGTATACACTTATTTAATTCCTACAAACAACATTTTGTGCTTTATACCAGTAGCCGATTTCACCAAAATTGCAAAGCATAATTATCTAGCAAGTATACTTTGACGGAGTAATCATTTATTTTTCCCGAAATGCATTATTTCATATAGAACTAACGACTGCATATATATGATGATTAAAAGTATGCTGAATTATTATACTGAATTTATTACATTATCACAGCCATTGTGATAATGTAATAAATTCAGTATGATAACAATTAATGAATGAATTTATCCTTAAATTGAAAATATGTCACTCAAAGTGTATTTTAATAGCAAGATATGTGTACTTTGTAATTTTGCTGATATACGTTACTGATGGGGTACCAACTTTAACCCTTACTACCCTGAATTAAATGTTGTCTGCTGGAAATGTTTTATTTTCAATATTTCTCGACAAAAACCTGGTATTGACAGCACATGAGAATCGTCTCCACTGGAGACGATTCTCATGTGCTGTCAAAACCAGGTTTTTGTTAAGAATTAAAGCAAAAATGAAAAACAACAGACGGCAATTTCCGTCAACAGCGTAGGAAGGGTTAAATGGGAAGGGGTCCACAATTCTATCGGACAGCATGCTCTGTCAGTGTAATGTTATTGTAGATTCAAATGTGCGTTTACAAGCTTCTTAATCCTAACACTGCTGAATAAATAATAAAATGTTTTATCCTGTCAATGCAGTGTCTATGTGCCGTGAAACACGGTGCCGTGAAACATATTTGATATCCTGTCAATACGACCTCATCACAATTCATGCGCGTCATTCGTGTTGGTGACTACTTTTACCAGTATATTTCTTGAGTTGACTGAATAGTCTGATGAAAGTGGAATTGTTGACAGTGTGAGGGTTAAATTAAATAAAAAATAAAAATAATTGTTAAAATTCATGCCATTTTCTGGATACCAAATCAATTTCCATTACGACCCTCAATTTCCAATTGCGCTTGACGTCATAAGTACGTCAATAAGTCTACTACATCATTTAATATAAAAATGGCTGCTCCCAGTGATTCCAGGCAGGTAAGGAAATAAACGAACACAATTGTTGTTTGTGTTGTTGATTCTTATTCTGGACAGATTGCAATCTGTAATTTCACATTATCGGAAACGAAATATAAAGTATCAACAGAAAATTCATCTGTTGAACCTGCCCGAAGTACACATGTTTTAATGGTTAATTCGGGCTACATGGATTAAATCGTAAGGCCGTCATCTTGTTTTATTTTTTTCATTTCCATAAAAAACAAAATCGTTGTACCATTATAAGATTATTCTGTAAACATTTTGATGAGTAAAGTTCCTAAGGGCTTTTCCAATTAATTTTTTTTTTTTGGGGGGGTGGGGGGTGGGACGACGGGATTTTTAAAACAGCATGGTGGTGGTCGTATTAATTTATTTATTTTTCTACTGGGTGGGGTCTACGTCATTTAAAATATCTATAGGTAGGGGTATTTTTTATCCTTTCTGGTGGTGGGGGGTTAAGTTCCCCTATGATGTTGGTGGGTGGTTATTTTCCATAATTATTAAAGTGGGTGTCGGTGTATCAATTTAGATGTCTCCGTAAAAGAACACCGACGTTGCATGTTCACTGGTCAACGTTTAGCGAAAGTTATTAAGAGTTGTCATTCGGCCTAGCCTTCGATTGGCTGTCAGACATCTCGTACACGAGTGTTCGTCGGTCTCCGCGTAAACAACAAGTTCGCGTAGCGAACGCGTTGTTTACACGGAACCGACGAAAATGAGTGTATTATTTCACGCAATCAATCCTGAACTATTAATTATCCTATTTATTACATTTCTACTACTTAATTTCCTTATTTTTAATAATATTTGTGTTTTATTGAAGAAACTATGTGCGTATGAATGTTTATGGGCGTGTCTTATTTACTACGTGTTGACGTCACTCATTCATAACAATTTTGGATTCATACAAAAATGGCGCCTTTCTGTCTAATGGACTTCAGTGGATTTTAATATTTATGGCATAAACGTATAGGGTAAGTACCAAGTCGATGGTATTACATGTATAATGATTAATATTTATAATAATGTGTTTTATTAATATAGAACAAAGAGCAGCTTGATGTATTCTTTCACAGATATGCTGTTCACAACGTCTGCCAATAACAAACCAGTACTTTGTCAGTGTCCAATGTCGACACACATCAACGTTATTTAGCAATATTAGTTGACCTCAGCTTCCACTTTAGCAATATTAGTTGACCTCTGCTTCCGACAGTGGTAATAATCAAACAATTTCACATATTACTCCCTAAGAATAACATTTTCTGGTGGTGGGGGTTAAAGGAGAAATAAATTCTGGTGGTGGGGGTGTTTTATGCAATTTTTGTTTTTTTTGTTTTGGAGGTTGGGGTTAAATGAGAAAGCAATTCTGGTGGTGGGGGTGTTTTATGCAAAAAATCAATTCCGGTGTAGGGGGGGGGGGGGAGGTCATTAAAAAAACAATTCTGGTGGTAGTGGGGTTATGCAAGAAATAAATACTGGTGGTGGGGGGTATAATTTTATGTAAATTCCGGTGCTGGTACCCTAAAAAAAAGCCAGTCCCCCACCCCTCCACCCAGGGAAATTTTTCTGGAAAAGCCCTAAAGTCTAAAACAATTATTGATCAATGTACTGTCATGACTGTTGATTATGGGATTTTACAACAATACTTTATCGAACTATGTTCTGAGCGCCAATGAGTGATTGATGCAATTCGGTTCTAACTTATCTCGCTTTTGAAGGCAAAATTAAGTTGATTAAATGCTGTTTGAGAAAGTTGACGGGATAAATAGGATAGTAGGTTAGTGCCGTGAATGGAAAAAAATATCTGGCTCGGCACGGAAACAAGATGGGCTCGGCAGAGCCTCGCCCATCCTGTTTCCTAAGCCTCGCCAGATATTTTTTCCCATTCACGGCACTAACCAACTATATCTATGTCGTTGTTTGTTTTCTATTTTTCGCATGAAAAACAGGCTGTCAAAGAAAGTAGACACCATATAAAACAACAGTAGACGACAACTTTCAGCAATTGTAACTAGTGTAAGTCCTACGAAGTTTAGTGAAATAACTTTCAGAATTCCACTGCTAACCGTTTGAAAATAATTCCTTTTTTTTTCCAAACAGTGTGGTTCTAGAAGAGCCAGCTCTTCACGAGCAACCTCATCAAGATCTGCACTTTTTAAGGACATTTTTTGCAAACTTTTATGAAATGATCCCTTAATTGTATTAGTCATTTAGTCAGAATGATATTAACTGTAAACATGTCTAAAAACATGGGTGATTTTTTATCCTAATCAAAGTACTGAAAGTACTGAACATAGGGTACTACAAGAATTCCGCCACGGAAGCAGTGTCGCGCCTGAAAATGCCTTGTCGGTACAAAACAATGTTGTAGCAGGATTTTTGTTAAAGTTTCTGCATTACTTTGACATCGCCATGTTTACTTCTGTTTTGTGAATGAAATAGTTGGCCCCGGATCGAGTATATTAAAACATACAAATGACGTCATTGGGGAAACCGCTGACAAAATTTTCAATGTATGGAAGCCCAAACTTGTTAGAATTTTGTTGTTGTCGTATTTTCAGCACTTGCATAAATATGGGTATTAATCTGCGCTGGGTGTGTTATACTGTCATTAATTTGTTCCCGGCTGTAATTTATCACTTACTGACTTATTGACCCCCTTCCCTGAACGTAGAATTGACACTCATGTTGGCGTGTATTGGCCACCATAGACAAATGTCGATCAGGCAGAATTCGGGAATGTCACTAAAATCCGCTGTAAATCCATCGATAGAATGAGGATTAACATCAGTTAGACCCACACGTGCGAGTTTTGATGCGACACAATCGTGATCATTAAAAATTAAAAAAATCTGAGTCAACAGGTAGCTGTAACCCCTTGATATCGTTTGTGTGTTGAACGCGTCGCGTGTTTACACGTGTTAACTGTTTATCCGGTGGAGAGTATTCGGAAGGGAGTTAACTCTTCCGAAAACTATAGCCTGTCACTAAATTTAGCGATGACCGCAAGATTTGTGACGCAAATGGGGGCAAATAACAACTTGAACAACTTGAACGCGTAACAAAATAATCCGCTGTATTTTTATACGTAGAACATCCATTGTTGAACATGCTTTGCCAGCACTTTAGAATAATTTACAGCATGCTGAAGTGCTGTCAAAACATATTTTTATTGAGAAATAAGGCAAGATATAAAAGCAACAGCAGACGACAATTGTTGTGAGTAGCGGACCAAGGGTTACCAAGGATCAGGTTACATGTAGGTCGCCATGTTGATTTCTATAAATAGACGTGTGTAGGTTTTTCCCGTTCTATTTTTGGCTTTTAGTTGTAAAGTATCTTTACTGTTCATTAGACTCATCAGTTATTATCTTTTTTTCTTTTTTCTTTATTTAAGACACATATTGTGAATTAGATGTTGCATAATTACTTATTTAAAATTGTATGTTCACTAAATTTTTGTTTGGAGATTATATTGTATTGATGGGTAAGTATTTTACTATTTGCTTGGTTACTCTGTAGTTACGTGAATTTGATTGGTTAACCCTTACAATGCGGGAAGAGGATATTGTTGTCTGCTGTTTCTTTCACATTTTGTCCTTTTTCTCAATGAAAGCATGGTTTGACAGCACTTTAGAATAATTGAAATGATTCTAAAGTGCAGAATATGAAAGTTAATTCAGCACTGTAAGGGATAAGAAACAGTTCGTGATTTAGACTGGTGCGAATTGATTTGTCGGAAACCACATGATCCCAAACCCTGGGTGACCACCAATGTCCTAAAGTCCACAGGACGATCGTGTTACAAGAATCACAGAATACGTACAGTCCACCTTGCACGAGTATAACAACGGGGCGTATTTGTGTTCGTCACCACCGGTACAGGTATCCCCACCAATCTTCGTGTATCTGAAACACAGCCGCCTGTCATTAGACCTAAAAAGACGTGTTTCCTTTTTTAGACTCAAGAAAATTAGGGTTATCGGCTTTTTTTTTCACAAAATACGCCGTCGAAGGATCGATTGACAGAAAACTGTTTCAGGAGTTGATGACACAAACTATATATCCTATACAGAATTGAATGCAGAAATGTGAAGAACAACAATTCTGCCACGGAAGCGGTGTCACACCTGCTGAGGAATTTGACCGTAACATGCATGTATTTTTGTGATGCTTACTTTAGCACATGTCCATGATGGCCCATGAAAAGCAGCGACAGCAGACGGGACAAAAATGGCTAAGTTGAAAAGGTCGTATTTTTGTGAAAATTTGTCAGATCTATTGACTTAACTCTTCGCATGCTGGGAAACTTGTGGGATATAAATAGTTCAAAACTAGCGGACAAAAATTCATCATATTTTCTTGCATTTCTCCCCGTAAATATCATGAATATGTCTTGGAATTTCATTAAAATCGAGTCCTGAGGACTCGATTCTAATGAAATGTCAAGACATATTTACAGAGAGAAATAAAACATACACTCCTAATTTATTTGGCGGATATTTTCGCCACTAGCACGCAAAGTGCTAAACTGGCAGAGGAGTTGATTACACAAAATATGCAGTACAATGTGAAATTAATCAATCTATTTTTAGCACTGGTGACCTTGGGTGGATGAACACCACCTTCAATAGGTGTTTGCCCAATTGGTATCAACATACCTGTGAAGTATACAAATTGTATCTAAATATATTGTTATTGTGACAAACCAGTGACACTTTTACAAGCTGATATTATCCATCAAATTAATAAATGACAGATGACATCAGCAATGGAATGGTGAACAGTGCAGATCCTGATCAGACTGTGCGGATGCACAGGCTGATCTGGATCTACACTGGTCACAAAACCCATAAGCCCCATTTCTCCAGTCACTGCCAAAAATGACAGATAATATCAGTTTGAAGACGGGTTATTTTGGCCGATGCGTTGAGGTACATGTTTACCCGCGAGTGTGTGGGTAGGATGTGCCGACAGGGCAGTAGCTCGGCATAATGTTGGTCGTGTTTCCCGTGTCGTGGTCTGGCACACATCGGGTACTGCCATACAGGCTACTCGGTTTGTAGCCATAGTCACTGAAATAACAAATAACACTAAGGTACAGTAGAATGGTAATGTATTTGTTATTGCAGTTTAAAATAATTGCACTGTATAAGATGTTAACACAATGGTTAACCCTGTCAATACTGATTTAACTCTTTGCATGCTGGGAAACTTGTAGGCTATAAATAGTTCAAAAATAACAAACAACAATTCATTATACCGTATATGCCTTTATTTCTCCCACTAAAAATCACGAATACGTCTTGGCATTCCATTAGAATTGAGTCATAAATTTAAAATTTAAATTTAAAAACATTACAATAAATATACAAGAAACAAGAAACGAGGCAAAGCCACGAAGGCCAGGTTTTTTCCAAGCATAGACACTTGGATAACATAATTATACCCACTTTTTGTAGACTAGATGGCCGTGGCCTGCATGTCGCGCCTTGGGGCGAGGCATGGACACTAAAAAAATAGATATAGTAGATGGAAAAACTTTAACCAAAAAACTTTAACCGGACACACGGACGAACGGACGGACGTATGCCAAAATGCTGACGATATCGCGCTTTCCACAAGCAGGTGTGACAATGATGATAAACACCCATGTGAAGTATCAAGGTATTGGGTGAAGCAGTTGCAGAGATATAGTACACAAAAAAAATTTAACAAAAAAATTCAAAGTAATTTGAACTTGACATAGGGCACAGAATCGCACTTTCCGCAAGCAGGTGCGACAATGATGATAAAACACCCATGTGAAGTATCAAGGTATTGGGTGAAGCAGTTGCAGAGATATAGTACACGTAAAAAAACTTAAAAAAAAAAATTGTTCAAAGTAATTTTGACCTTGACATTGGGCACAGGATCGCGCTTTCCGCAAGGCAGGTGCGACAATGATGATAAGCACCCATGTGAAAGTATCAAGGTATTGGGTGAAGCAGTTGCAGAGATATAGTACACGAAAAAAACTTTAACAAAAAAATTCAAAGAATTTGAACCTTGACATTGGGCACAGGACCACACTTTCCGCAAGCAGGTGCGACAATGATGATAAGCACCATGTGAAGTATGAAGGTATTGGGTGAAGCAGTTGCAGAGATATAGTACACGAAAAAACTTTAACAAAATTCAAAGTAATTTGACCTTGACATTGGGCACAGGATCGCACTTTCCGCAAGCAGGTGCGACAATGATGATAAGCATTGTGAAGTATGAAGGTATTGGGTGAAGCAGTTGCAGAGATATAGTACACAAAAAACTTTAACAAAAAAATTCAAAAGTAATTTGACCTTGCAAATTGGGCACAGGATCGCGCTTTCCGCAAGCAGGTGCGACAATGATGATAAACAAACCATGTGAAGTATCAAGGTATTGGGTGAAAGCAGTTGCAGATATAGTACACGAAAAAACTTTAACAAAAAAACATTCAAAGTAATTTGACCTTGACATTGGCACAGGATCGCGCTTTCCGCAAGCAGGTGCGACAATGATGATAAGCACCCATGTGAAGTATCAAGTATTGGGTGAAGCAGTTGCAGAGATATATACACGAAAAAAAACATTAACAAAAAAATTCAAAGTAATTTGACCTTGACATTGGGCACAGGATCGCGCTTTCCGCAAGCAGGTGCGACCAATGATGAAAATTAAAAACACCCCATGTGAAGTATCAAGGTATTGGGTGAAGCAGTTGCAGAGATATGTACACGAAAAAAACTTTAACAAAAAAATTCAAAGTAATTTGACCTTGACAATGGACACAGGATCGCACTTTCCGCAAGCAGATGCGACAATGATGATAAGCACCCTGTGAAGTATGAAGGTATTGGGTGAAGCAGTTGCAGAGTTATAGTACACAAAAAAACTTTAACAAAAAATTCAAAGTAATTTGACCTTGACATTGGGCCACAGGATCGCGCCTTTTCCGCAAGCAGGTGCGACAATGATGATAAACACCCAGTGAAGTATCAAGGTATTGGGTGAAGCAGTTGCAGAGATATAGTACACGAAAAAAAATTAACAAAAAAATTCAAAGTAATTTGACCTTGACATTGGGCACAGATCGCGCTTTCCGCAAGCAGGTGCGACAATGATGATAAGCACCCATGTGAAGTATCAAGGTATTGGGTGAAGCAGTTGCAGAGATATAGTACACGAAAAAACTTTAACAAAAAAATTCAAAGTAATTTGACCTTGACATTGGGGCACAGGGGCCGCACGGTTGGGGGTTAGAATGAAAAATATGGATGATGATAAACACCCATTGTGAAGTTTCAAGGTAATGGGCGAAGCAGTTGCAGAGAGATATAGTACGAACGAAAAAGTTTTAACCAAAAAACTCTAACCAGACGTACGACGTTAAAAAGTTAACGTTGAAAATGGCTAAGTCAATTACGTAGAAATAATAGGTGAAGGTAAAAAAATGGTCACATGTTGGATAGTTGTATGTGGTAGGCACCCCTTGGTTATGAAGCTGTGAAAGTTTGGTGGTCCTAGGTGGTACAGTACTAAAGAAATGGACTTAAACACAAAACGAAAACTTAACATTGTAAAACGCGAAAACTTAACATTGAAAATGGCTAAGTCGACTGCGCGGAAAAAATGGGTGAAGTTAAAAAAAAAAAAGTAACATGTTGGATAGTGATATGTGGTGGGTACCCCTTGATTATGAAGCTGTGAAAGTTTGGTGGTCCTAGGTGGTACAGTACGAAAGAAATGGACTTAAACACGAAAACTTAACATTGTAAACGCGAAAACTTAACATTGAAAATGGCTAAGTCGATTACGCGGAAAAAATGGGTGAAGTTAAAAAAAAAGTAACATGTTAGATAGTGATATGTGGTGGGCACCCCTTGATTATGAAGCTGTGAAAGTTTGGTGGTCCTAGGTGGTACAGTAACAAAGAAATGGACTCAAACACGAAAACTTAACATTGATTGTGGACGCCGCCCGCCGCCCGCCGCCCGCCCGCCCGCCGCCCGCCCGCCCGCCCGCCCGCCCGGCTTTCGCCAATCCAATAGCCTGGATTTTTTTTCAAAAAACCTGGCTAAAAACGAAAAATATTCATAATATGTAGGCTGTTATTTTCATCGCTAGCAACAAGTTAATAATTGTGTAAGTTATGAGATGGCTCGTGACGAGCCGGCTCACCTGGCGCCCGTTTCGCTAAACTTTGTACGACTAAAATGTTCGTAAGTACAAAATTATGATAGTCTGTAGGGTTGAAATAGTCTATAGTCCACTTACCACTCAAAGTCTTCACGTGTGCAGGAGCACGTTTCGGTGCTTTTTTCGCGTTCGTAGTCGTGTCCATTGTAACAGTTGGTGTGGGGGATACGTCGCTCAAACACCGTCTTCCTTCCCAGCAGGCAACCTGTATATAGGAGCCTAACGCTTAGAAAGCGGGAAAAGTAAATATCGTCTGCTGTTGTTTTATATTGTGTCTTCTTGCACTTATATAAATATTATTTTTTTCACGTGACGCATTTAATTAGTATAAATAACTAAACAAATATCAGGCCTCATTTGCATATGAAAATAGCCCGATACCACCCCGCGAGTCACTATCAGTAAAATAATACAGTGAAATCGTGATGGCTCGAAATGCGATGGCTCGTAATGACGGGCTCGCTCGAAATAGCATCGCGATCCCGATAAGTTTCCATATATGTTTAATGTAATTTACATGCGATGGCTTAAAATGCAACTCTTTAAGCGATGGCTTAAAATGCGATCCCTCAAAACATTTTTCAAGCCCCATGGACTCAATTCTCGCTATTTTTATATACGACGACTTGAAAGTCATGTCGAAGTTTGTGTTTGGTTAATTTTCACATTTCCGCGTCCGACTTATTACGATCAAAGGCCGAGCCGCACTCTACCTGTCTATGAAATGTGGTTTCTTTTCTCAAGTCCAGTTAATTGCCTAAAGTGGTGCAATTTGATCGTTAACGTTCTTGATTGCGATCAACGATATACGGCGAGTTATTAAATATTCTGGGTTTCGGCCACTCGGCGCATTTAATAGAGTTTGTCGTAAGTCATTGGTCGTTTTTCGTGGTAACTCGTGGGTTATACTCGAGTAACCTGAGTATCACAGGAACAACCAGAGTCGTTGCTCGGGTTCAAGTCGAGTTGGAACCCTAGTAACCCACGTTCTAGTGGTCCTCGTGGTCCTCGTGTTATTCGTGTGGCTACCCGGGAGTTACAACGAAAAACGCCCATTAATAATACCGCACTTCCAAGTTAGGTAGAGATGACTGGTCGTGACAAAAATGATTTGATCTACTGAATTTCCGATCAGTGCAACATTAAATCGGCCTGCACATTCAGTCCAGGGCCTGAAATGTTCGTCCTCGACAGCTATTCATGATGAATAATATAGTGAAATAGTAAACCCATATCAAGCTGCAGGAGTCTGAAAGTTGGTCAGATTGACACTGGTCACAAAGTAAAGCACGTTTTGTTGTGTCGCAACATTTTACGATTCATGACTGATTCCCGACTTTTATGGGCTCCGTATAACAACATCGTTTGAGCTGGGCCCATACTACTGTTTCGAGTGACATCACAACCACCTGCGACTGTAATTATGTGCGCCACTATTTATAGTAAATACTGGAGCTTTTCTCCTTTGATAATAATTGAAATAAAGACAGTTTTGTAAATACATTTAAATACAGTTTATTTAATTTCACATGATAACTTTAATCTGCGAATAAATACTATTATCATCTAAAACATGGATACACTCTATTATGCTTCGTTATTTCCTAAATCCGACGGGTACAGTAGTCGGCAAATATACCAAAATCGCAAGATGCGATGGTTCGAAAGATGCGATCACTCGGAACAAAATATGCAGGCCCGTGGCATTTCGAGCCATCGCGATTTCACTGTATTACTAAATGATTATATCTGTATAGTGGGCACTCGTAATTTTTAGAAATTGTGAAATAGTGACACAATTATACACTTATTTAATTACTATAAAGAACATGTTGTGCCTACTGAGTGGGCATGTTTTATGAGAAAGGATACCAAAACTAGAGCAAGTGAAAAAGAGGTAGAGGAGTTGTGGGAGGAGTCAAAAAACAAAACATTTTTCCTTTAATTTAATATTATCGAAAAGAATATTGTTTTTGAATTGTTTATATCGCCGTAAAATTTGGGCAGCTTTCGCGAAACAGAGTATAGAGCAAGTGAGCAGAGGCTCACTTATACCCCCGGCTGCCACATGAACCAACAAACAAAAACTGTTAACGCAAAAATTTGACCTTGACCTTGAACATGAAGGCTGCATGGCTGTGGTATGGAATGAAAATATGGATGATGATAAGGAAGTATATGAAGTTTGAAGTCCAACGTAAATGATTCTAAAGTGCTGTCAAACCACAATTTCATGGAGGAATAATAATCAATGTAAAACAACAGCAGACGGCAATTTACATTTCCCGCATTCTAAGACTTTACTTAGCTGAATACCCCCCTATGCTAAACATATACGAGGCCCTTTCATTAAACTTTGTACATCTAAAATGTTTGTAACTGCAAAATTATCTGTAAATTTCACATTACTAATGTTTCTTGTCAACGTTTATTGTTCACATCAATTGAACATTTTAATTGTACGACCTTTAGTGAAACGGGCCCCAGTAGCCGATTTCATGAAAATTGCAAAGTATACTTATCTAGCAAAGTATACTTTGATGGAGTAATCATTTATTTTTCCCGAAATGCATTATTTCATATAGAACTAACCGTTGTATATGTTTGATGATTAAAAGTATGCATAATTATTATACTGAATTTATTACATTATCACAAAAATGTAATAAATTCAGTATAATAAAAATTAAAAAATGTATCCTTAAATTGAAAATTTCTCCCTCAAAGTATACTTTGCTAGATAAGTATACTTTGTCATGTTGGTGAAATAGGCCCCAGATGAAGGAATATATATATGTTGTGTGTTCTGCCCTCCCAAGTCAAACTGCAGTATCTGTTAAACTGCAGTATCTGCACTATGATGCTATGCTGACTCTGTGCAATCATCCCCACCTTTATAGGTGGGGATGATTGCACAGGGTCAGCATAGCATCATAGTGCAGATATTGCAGTTTAACAGATACTGCAGTTTGGCTTGGGAGGGCAGTGTCGGTGTTGACATACAAGTCTTACCTTGGAATGGCGTATTGTCGGGCAGAGACCAGGGTTTGTAGTCACTATTGCTACACGTGTATTCTGCAAAACACACAATCTGCATCAAGATGATTTACATGTCTAAAACTACCGTCTGTTTCACGAAACCTGCCCAAATTTTACAGCCATATAAACAATGTAACAAGAAACGAGGCAAAGCCACGAAGGCCAGGTTTTTTCCAAGCATAGACACTTGGATAACATAATTATACCCACTTTTTGTAGACTATATGGCCATGGCCTGCATGTCGCGCCTTGGGGCGAGGCATCGACACTAAAAAAATAGATATAGTAGATGGAAAAACTTTAACGAAAAAACTTTAACCGGACACACGGACGTACGGACGGACGGACGACCCTATCCTTTACCAAGTCCATAACCCTGTGGGGCTAGCCACATAAGTACCCTAATGTGTGCCCGGATGGACGGACGGACGGACGGACGATCGGACATATGCCAAAATGCCGACGATATCGCGCTGTGCGGGTGCGACAATGATGATAAACACCCATGTGAAGTATCAAGGTAATGGGTGAAGCAGTTGCAGAGATATAGTACACGAAAAAACTTTAACAAAAAATACAAAGTAATTTGACCTTGACATTGGGCACAGGGGCCGCACGCTTGGGGGTTATAATGAAAATATGGATGATGATAAACACCCATGTGAAGTTTGAAGGTAATGGGCGAAGCAGTTGCAGAGATATAGTATAACAAAAAAGTTTTAACCAAAAAACTTTAACCAGACGTACGTTAAAAAGATAACGTTGAAAATGGCTAAGTCAATTACGTAGAAATAATAGGTGAAGGTAAAAGAAATGGTCACATGTTGGATAGTTGTATGTGGTAGGCACCCCTTGGTTATGAAGCTGTGAAAGTTTGGTGGTCCTAGGTGGTACAGTACCAAAGAAATGGACTTAAAGACAAAAACTTAACTGTTACATTGTAAACTCGAAAACATAACATTGAAAATGGCTAAGTCGACTGCGCGGAAAAAATAGGTCAAGTTAAAAAAAAAAGGAACATGTTGGATAGTGATATGTGGTGGGCACCCCTTGATTATGAAGCTGTGAAAGTTTGGTGGTCCTAGGTGGTACAGTACCAAAGAAATGGACTTAAACACGAAAACTTCACATTGTAAACGGGAAAACTTAACATTGAAAATGGCTAAGTCGACTGCGCGGAAAAAATGGGTCAAGTTAAAAAAAAAAGAAACATGTTGGATAGTGATATCTGGTGGGCATCCCTTGATTATGAAGCTGTGAAAGTTTGGTGGTCCTAGGTGGTACAGTAACAAAGAAATTGACTCAAACACGAAAACTTAACATTGATTGTGGACTCCGCCCGCCGCCCGCCGCCCGCCGCCCGCCGCCCGCCGCCCGCCGCACACCGCCGCAGCCCGCCGCCCGCCCGGCTTTCGCCAATCCAATAGCCTGGATTTTTTTTAAAAAACCTGGCTAAAAACGGTACTTTTTTTCGATAATATTAAATTTTATCAAAATTTAAGAATGAGTGTTCTTTTTATTTCGTGAAATTTGGTCAAATATTGATTTTATTACGAAAAACTGATTTGTCTATGGGAATATAACATGGGGGAAAGGAGGCAGAGTAGCTGACGGAGCAGTGAAAAAACGAAACAGTTTGGAAATTGCTTCTGAAACCTGACTAGATAGCCTGGAAGTGATCTAACTAAGAAAGACAAAGTTAAATTTTGAAAATCGGTCCACTATTACTGAAATTAGAAAAACTTCCCCATGTTAAATCCCCATAGACATCTTCACTCTGTGAATATGTCTATGGAGAATTAACATGGAGAAATTGTATTTTCGTTATAAAATCAATATTGGACCAAATTTCACAAAATAAAAAGAGGGCTCATTCTTAAATTTTCCTTTAATTTAATATTACCGAAAAAAATATTGTTTTTTGCATTGTAAAATTTGGGCTTCGTGAAACAGAAAGTAGAAATATGTCCAGGCCATGACTAGGAAGAACACGAATAGAATAACTCAATGGAAAAACAAGAAATTAGTGATTAATTATCACACTTTATTTTCCATTTCCAATTATTTACATGAGTACACATGTACATGTTTTGACAGTGCATGCGAATCCAATGGAGACGGTTCTCATGAGCTGACAAAATGTATTTTGTAATGAAAATAAGGTTTTACATAATATGTCACGTTTTTTCAAAAGGGCATATAATAACTAGAAATGGACGGTTGTCGACAAGCGCATGTGTATCCCCCTCCCCAGTTGCACAAGTAGTTTGAAAAAAAGGGTGTTCGAGTTATGCTCCGGAGACAAAATCAGTGACGGAAAAAACGAAGGGAGATAACTAAAAAATTAGTGATGCAAGAGTTTTCATTCTTGCGTGACACACCTTTAGGGTTGTGGTCAATGCATGTGTGAAGTTTCATGAAAATATTCCAAAGGGTGTTCGAGTTATGCTCCAGACACGAAATCAGTGCACGAAACAACAAAGGGAGATAACTAAGAAATTAACGACGCAAGAGTTGTCATTCTTACGTGCGACACACCTTTGGGTCGTCTTCTATGCATGTGTGAAGTTTAATAAACTAGAAAATGTGTTCATAGAACACGGATGTCCCACATATCGCTTTGATAATAAATGAGGCCAAATTCCAAGTCAAAGTTTTCTTTTACCTGAGAGTTAAAGTTTTTGAAGCACCAAGTATGTGATGTTAACCCTGGGCTTGGCTGGGGCAGGACGAACGTGGATTTGGCACAGGGCGGTAGAGGACCATTAGAGCAACGCATATATGAAATATGAAGTTGATCTGTGAATGGAAAGAAAAATTATAAGATATTTACCTGAGCGTTAAAGTTTTTGAAGCACCAAGTATGTGACCTTGACCCTGGGATTGGCGGGGCAGGACGAACGTGGATTTGACACAGGGCGGTAGAGGACCATTAGAGCAATGCGTATATGAAATATGAAGCTGATCCGTGAAAGAAAACAGAAAGTATAAGATATTTACCCGAGCGTTAAAGTTTTTGAAGCACTAAGTATGTGACCTTGACCCTGGGCTTGGCGGGGGCAGAACGAACGTGGATTTGGCACAGGGCGGTAGAGGACCATTAGAGCAATGCGTATGTGAAATATGAAGCTGATCCGTGAAAGAAAACAGAAATTATAAGATATTTACCCGAGCGTTAAAGTTTTTGCAGCACCAAGTATGTAACCTTGACCCTGGGCTTGGCGGGGGCAGGACGAATGTGGATTTGGCACAGGGCGGTAGAGGACCATTAGAGCAATGTGTATATGAAATATGAAGCTGATCCGTGAAAGAAAACAGAAATTATAAGATATTAACCCGAGCGTTAAAGTTTTTGAAGCACCAAGCATGTGACCTTGACCCTGGGCTTGCCGGGAGCAGGACGAACGTGGATTTGGCACAGGGCGGTAGTGAACCATCAGAGCAATGGGTATATGAAATATGAAGCAGATCGGTCGAAGGATGAAGAAATTATGAGACATTTACCCGAGTGTTAAAGTTTTGTGACGGACGGACGGACGGACGGGAGGACGGGACGCACGTTCCTACGAATGAATACTTGTTGGATTTTTACTGTATAAAAATACCCAACAAGAGTACCCAACACTATCCTAACCCTACTCAATAAGATCCCCGTACGCTTACAACAAGTACCCATTCGTGTGTGCAGACGGACGGACGGATGAGGGTAGCACTAAATGCCCCCTCCACTATCGTGGTGGGGCATAAAAATATTCCAAAGGGTCTTCGAGTTATGCTCTGGATACAAAATCAGAGCACGAAACAACAAAGGGAGATAAGTAAACAAGAATTCCGCGGAATCAGAAGCCTCGCCTTTCCCGCCTTGACCTCGAGCCTGGGCCCGAAAGCAATTTTCACTGGCCCGAATATATTATACAATTATTGACTAGTGAGCCATAAAATATCAGATTATATTCTATAGCTCACTAGTCAATAATTGTTTTATTATATGATAATAGTCTGTATATAGCACTTACGAACTTATGCTACTAGACAAAAATTGAGAAAAAAAAATAATGTACCTGTAAAAATTACCTGTAATAAGTTAGTGGTCAGCTAAAAAATTGAAAAAGAATGTAAAAAAAAAAAATGGAAAAAAAAAATTAAATTTAAAAAAAATAAAAGAATAATGCTCCCTACTGGAGCCCAGAATGTTTTTTAATAGTCCTATATTTATCTACATATCATATATATACAGGTCCACATATTGCCACAATATTTTCAACACAGTTTACGGAAATGTAATATAATCATTTACCTGTATAAATTAACTGTAAGTGGTCAGTGGTCAGTTGCACATGCTAGCACATGCACAGGTGAATAGTTTGTATATAGCACTTACGACCGTATGCTACTAGACAAAAATTGAAAAATAATTTGAAAAAAAAAAAATAGAAAAAAAAAATAAGAAAAAATGAAAAAAAAAAAAATGAAAAAAAAAAAATGAAAAAATAATGAAAAAAAAAATGGAAAAAAAAGAATGAAAAAAAAATGAAAAAAAAAATGGAAAAAAAAAGCTTAAAAATAATAATGCTTGCTACTGGAGCCCAGATTTTTGTTCAATAGTCCTATATTTATCTACATATATCTGCACAGGTCCACATAATGCCACAATATTTTCAACACAGTACCCAATGTAGTAATTTACCTGTATAAATTACCTGTGGTCAGCAGTGGTCAAGCACTGGACATTTGCACAGGCAAGCCCATGCTAGCACATGGTTCTCCCAGTCTCTATTCGTTCTCTCTACAGGTAAGGTGTACAGAGCACATGAGAAAAGGTGTACAGAGCAGACGAGAAAACGGGTTTTCATGCATTATTGTCCAGTTTGTAGAGTGCGCAAAACAAAAAAGGGAGATAACTCAAAAATTAGCTACGCAAGAGTTGTCATTATTGTGCGCGACACACCTCCGGGTCGTGGTCTATGCATGTGTGAAGTTTCATGAAAATATTCCAAAGGGTGGTCGAGTTATGCTCCGGACAGGAAATCAGTGAGCGAAAACAAAAAAGGGAGATAACTCAAAAATTAGCTATGCAAGAGTTGTCATTCTTGTGCACGACACACCTTCGGTTCGTGGTCTAATTGAATGTGTTAAGTTTCATAAAAATATTACAAAGGGTGGTCGTGTTTTGGTCAATCAGTGCGCGAAACAAAAAAGGGAGATAACTAAAAAATTAGCTATGCAAGAGTTGTCATTCTTGTGCGCGACACACCTTCGGGTCGTGGTCTATGCCTGTGTGAAGTTTTATGAAAATATTCCAAAGGGTGGTGGAGTTATGCTCCGGACACGAAATCAGTGTGAGAAACAAAAAAGGGAGATAACTCAAAAATTAGCAATGCAAGAGTTGTCATTCTTGTGCGCGACACACCTTCGGGTCGTGGTCTATGCATGTGTGAATGTTTCATGAAAATATTCCAAAGGGTGTTCGAGTTATGCTCCGGACAAGAAGTGTCTGCGGCGGACGCGGCG
>CM055270.1:94976619-95041007 GCA_029237695.1 Conchocele bisecta
GGCGGACGCGGCGCGCTGTCAAATTCATAGTATCCCCCGACGGAGTCCGGGGGATACAATGACAATTCAAGAGTTCATGTGCACCAAGTAACCAAAATCAACTCCCAGAATACGGCAAAAAAGTAACCAACAAAACACCAGACAACTTTCATTTCCCGCCTTCTAAAGCTGCATGCCTAACGACCGGCCATGATCAACTTACGGAATACGGTAGACAGGTCGACAGATATGACCATCCACGAGTGGTGATCCGTGGTGGAGCCGAACAGAACGAGAACCGTGGTTTTCTCCCCTGGCTCTGTAAGCATCCCGTAGATTGTGAGTTGTGTCGAGGAAAAGTTGTAGGTGTGCCAGGTCTTACCCTCATCAGTGGAATACCTGAAGAGTAAAATAAATAGAGGATATTCACATTTTTGCAACTAATATGACATATGTTCATCGAGTGGTGTGAAATGTCCATATTTCACGAGGGCACTTATAGTATTGATTGCTTTATTGGTGTTTAACAGCCTATCAACAGCTAAGGTCATTTAAGGCCAGGCCATATATAAGGCCCATATATAACCTGCTGCATTGGTGGGAAGATTCCCAAAATCAGAACTCAATATTTACATCCAAAAAAATATATTCAGCCCCGGAATAAGAATAACTGGACCTGGTGCCAGGTACAAATCACACGTTAATCACTTGGCCCCTTCTCATAAAATAGGATTACGAATAATCGTAATACAGTGGAACCTCTCTAAACCGGACACCCTGGGAGGCCCCCAGGGTGTCAGGTTTAGAGAGGTTCCACTGAAAACCAGGCATATGACCACTTGAAGACATGTGTTCATGCTTTTCACTTACGAATAGACATTACAATCGGAGAAAAATAGCAAAGCAACCCAAAAACAACAACAATAAAGCAATCAACAGGGTGTCCGGTTTAGAGAGGTTTCACTGTACTCGCATAAGGGTTATAACCAGATTTACCTGTCACATACAAGAATGCCAACGACGTACGTGAGGTCCAAACCAGGTCTCCAGTCGAGATTCCAGTAAGAATGAATGAATTACCTATCGTATGCTCCCACCTGCCACCCACGTAAAATAAAGCAGACGTGCTGTAGTAACCCTAAATATTAGGACACAATTTGCTTTGGGAAACCCCTGTTAAATAGGGGTTTCCCAAAACAAATTGTATCCGAATACGTTGTTATTGTGATGAAACCAGTACTGCCATACTAACCCTAAATATTGGCACACTCACTGATGTAGGGAAACCATATATTGTTATGTCTTTCCCCAAATGGTGTCTGAATATTTAGGTTATTACGGTAATTGTCTGTTGATGGTGAAGCATGCTAAAATTATAAGACTAAGAAGTTTGTAAGTGAAAAATTTAAATTCAGAACATTTACACAAAAAATATATATTCAGCCTTGAAATTAGAATTACCTGACCTGGTGCCAGGTCCATACCACACTAATGTCACTTGGCCCCTTCCCTTAAAAGCTAGGAATAAGTATATTACTCATACAAGGGGTATAACCAGATTAAACCCTCACATACAAGAATGCCTAAGACGTACAAGAGCGCCAAACCAGATTTCCGGTCGGATTCCAGTAAGGACAAATCCCAACCATTAAATTACACATCGCATGCTCCCACCTGCCACCCACTTGCGGAGAAATAGGGCTTATGGGTTCTGCGGCCAGCGTAGATTCGGATCGGCCTGTGCATCCGCACAGTCTGATCAGAATCTGCACTGTTCGCCATTCCGTCAATGTAACACCCATCACGCTTCTAACAAGTAACATAGACTGTCAGCAGGTCACAGGAGTGTGCTATTTGTTAGAGGAGTGTGCTATTTGTTACAGGAGTGTGCTATTTATTACAGGAGTGTGCTATTTGATCAGTAGCCGATTTCATAAAAATTTCAAAGTATACTTATCTAGCAAAGTATACTTTGAGGGAGACATTTTACATTTTAGGATAAATTTATTAATTTGTATTATACTGAATTTATTACATTATCACAGCTATTTTGGCTGTGATAATGTAATAAATTCAGTATAATAATTCTGCATACTTTTAATCATCAAATACATGCAGTGGTTAGTTCTATATGAAACTAGATTGGTCAGTAAGCGAGGCTTACTGAATACCCCCCGCGTGGGCCCAGGTAACCCTAAATATGTAAAATTTTCCAAGTGTGTGGGCTTGTGACCTTGACTCTGGGCTTAGCGGGGGCAGCACAAACGTGAATGTGAAGCAGATCCGAGCAAGGAAATAGAAGTTATAACCGATTTCTCTGATGTTAAGTTTAGTAAAGAGACTAAGTGTGTGATATTGACCTTGGGATCAGTGGGGATATGTCACAGCATGATAGTAGAGCCTGAGAGGAATGCATGCAGGAAATATTAAGAATTTTAGATTAAAGTTATAACATATTTCTCTGATGTTAAGCTTTGTAAAGATACCATGTATTTGACCTTGACCTTGGGATCAGCGGGGGTTGGACGGTCGTGGATTTGGCACAGGATGGTTATAGAGCCTTACAGGAATGCATCTGTGAAATATTAAGCATTTTAGATGAAGGAAATAGAAGTTATAACACTATTTCTCTGATGTTAAGTTTACGGACGGACGGACGGACGGACGGACGGACAGATGCAAGCACGCACGCACGGACAACCTGACTCCAGTATACCCCCCACAACTCGTTGCGGGGGGTATAATAATGCATTTTGGAAAAATAAATGATTTATTACTCCCTCAAAGTATACTTTGCTTTGCTAGATAAGTATACTTTGCAATGTTGGTAAAATAGGCTACAGCAGATACACTGGTTACAAATCCCATAAGCCCGATTTCTCAGGTCACGGCCACATATAACGTACACAAGTTCATTGGTTGGTTTGTCGCCGGCGACAGCCACAATAACTCCACCATGGTCAGCAAACGAGACGCTGTGTAGTCCCTTCAACACTTCATGCCAGCTGTACCCCGCGTCCGTCGATATGTATAACCCAAGCGTCTCACCATACTGGATCCTGGTACCCGTGTTGCCTGTTGCAGCTATCAGGCCGGGAGCCGACTCTTTAGACAGAATCGTATTGGCTCGACTGGAGGCGTAGAAATGGGAAAAGGCTTGTGTCAGATGCAAGGAGCAGTTGGTCACCTGGGAAATAAACAAGGTATGGGGACATCACTGACAAATTAACCTATCCCATTTCATGCTGACAAATATTTTCTTATTTCTCACTAAAAGTATGTGTTGTTACCATTCAGTTACCACTCAGTTGAACCGTCTCATCGAGACGGTTCAATTGAGACATAAAAACATATATTTTCAATAAAAATAAATAAAATAGATGTTTGAATTGCAGAAATACAGTGCCGTATGCGGTTTTGTTTCCAAGTTCACAAATGGCATTTTGGTTTCACCCACATTTGGCTATGTTTGCCAGACAACCAGTGTTTGTGGTTTCCGTGTGTTTCCCAGTTTGTGTCAGTGCACACGCGCGGAGGTTTTAGAGGACATGCTACGTCATGATAAAACAGAATTTTTATTGGATAAGTTTGTTTGTTCATTAGTGTTTAACGGCGTATCAACAGCTAAGGTCATATAAGGCCGGGCAAACGGGTTCGATCCCGTTTTAACCTGCTGCATTGGGGGAAATCCCAAAATCAGAACAGAATAGAATTTAGAATAACCTGACCTGGTGCCAGGTCTACAGCGTAAAGCGGTCATTCTTTCGCAGTTTAAAGAAAAAAAAGGAGCGTAAACTGCAATTAAAAGCAGAGCGCATCGCTAACTGCGCTATAATTATTGCAATTCCGCAACCAACTCTTTGGACCGCAGTCACATGATTGCAGTTAATGAGAACGCGAATTGCAGTCCTGCGCTCCAGGAATTGCAATTCGCCTGGTAAGAGAACCGCAGGCCACCCTGTATACCACAAGTCACTTGGCCCCTTCCCCTAAAATAGGATTACGAATAATCGTAATACTCACATAACCAGATTCAACAGTCACATACAAAATGTCAAAGACCTATGTGAGGGCCAAACGAGGTCACCATTGCATTGGATAAGAAAACCAAAAGACAGTTTACAATGACTATCTCAGATGGAACCACCGAAGAAGCATTTCACAAAAACAGCTGAGATATCAATGGATATTGTATGAATACAGCCACAACTTGTTCTTGGTCATAAACATGCATTTGTCGGCTAATTATCGCATTTGCATGTCAGCATTCGATGTCGTAAACATTAAGTCGACGAAATTCCATGTTAAATTGTGTCATCTATCGAAAAACATGCAAGCAGTGACACAATTACTTTCAGCGATTCATGTTACCACTGACTACTGCTTTGCTGCACATAAAACACACAGACAAACTTGTTTAAAACACTTCAATCGCTTTATTACAAGATATGGTCAGTATTGCACACTTCTATAAAATCGCCATAAGGCGGGAGTTTTTTCATTTTTCGTTTCTCAGACCCGCCACCGCAATTTTGGCGAAAATCAAAAAAAAAATCAAAATCAAAATCTCATGGAAGGTCTCGTATATATACAAAGTGATATTCCAGTCGAATAGGTTGTATATC
The DNA here is from genome assembly GCA_029237695.1 of Conchocele bisecta. Lineage (NCBI taxonomy): Eukaryota > Metazoa > Mollusca > Bivalvia > Lucinida > Thyasiridae > Conchocele > Conchocele bisecta. Next base: position 94,981,224 of record CM055270.1, read on the forward strand.
TGAGTGACTTTCTAGTCTGATGGAGTTTGTATAATATTATATCTGAGTGACTTTCTAGTCTGATGGAGTTTGTATAATATTATATCTGAGTGACTTTCTAGTCTGATGGAGTTTGTATAATATTATATCTGAGTGACTTTCTAGTCTGTGGATTTGTATAATATTATACTGTGATGGTTTCTAGTTTGATGGAGTCAATATATATCTGAGTGACTTTCTAGTCTGATGGAGTTTGTATAATATATCTGTGTGACTTTCTATCTGATGTGTGTATATATCTGATGACTTTCTAGTTGATGGAGTTTGCATAATATATACTAGTGACTTTCTATCTGATGGAGTTTGTATAATATTATACTGAGTGACTCAGTCTGATGGAGTTTTGTATAATATTATATCTGAGTGACTTTCTAGTCTGATGGAGTATAATATTATATCTGATGACTTTCAGTCTATGGAGTTTGAATATTATATCTGGTGACTTTCTAGTAGTGGACAATATTATATCTGAGTGACTCTAGTCTGTGGAGTTTGTATAACTATATACTGTGTGACTTTCTAGTCGATGATTTGCATAATATTATTGACTCTAGTCTGATGGAGTTTGCATAATATTATATCTGAGTGACTTTCTAGTCTGATGGAGTTTGCATAATATATACTATGACTTTCTAGTCTGAGGAGTGAATATATCTGAGTGACTTTCAGTCTGATGGAGTTTTGCATAATATTATATCTGAGTGACTTTCTAGTCTGATGGAGTTTGTATAATATTATATCTGAGTGACTTTCTAGTCTGATGGAGTTTGTATAATATTATATCTGAGTGACTTTCTAGTCTGATGGAGTTTGTTATATCTATGACTTTCTAGTCTGATGGAGTTTGTATAATATTATATCTGAGTGACTTTCTAGTCTGATGTTTGTATGATATATTCAGACTTATCAGACACGGCTTGGAAAGGGTAGGAATAAATTCCTGTTCTGTTCACATTTATGGTGATTTTCAGTTGGTTTATAATAATTTATATCTTTGTTTAATATTGCGTCACTTTCTTTTTTTTCTCCTCCTCTGGACATATTTGTTGGAAAAATCTTAGAAACAAATAAATAAATAAATCCGGCCTAAACAATGTAATATCTTAACAAACAATGTAGCTGCATGATTATAAACAAGAGGGCCATGATGGCCCTAATTCGCTCACCGACTCCATGAACAGAAGAGGAGAATGTGACATAGAGTTTGTATGTGTTTTAAAAAAATTGTGCTATTTTTAGATGGCGGTCATCTTGGATTAAGCGATGGCTCTCATTTTACCAAATCTGAAAATGCTTCACCCAAGGATCTTAGCTTACTATGAAGTTTGGCCAGCATCGGCCATGTGGTTTCTGAGAAAAAGACGTTCAAAATCTCAAATAAATTGACCTTTTGGAGGCCATCATGGGACATAATCATCCGATTCCGACAAATATTGCACCAGAGCAATCGCCTCATCGATACCTTCAATTTGATATATGACATGGGCCAAGTGGTTCGTGTGAAGAGGAATTTTTAAATCTCTAATAAAAGAGCAACCTTTTGACGGCCATCTTGGATGACATGACTATCCAATTTCGACAAAAAATGGACCAGAGCGATCGCCTCTTTGATACCTTCGATTTGATATAGACATGACCATATTCGGTCAAAAATAAAATTTGACCCCACGGGCCACACCCATTTTTGACCCCGGGATCACCATTTTAACACCTTTGAAAGAGCATTGTATATCGATCATTCCTACCAAGTTTCTTCGAAATCCGGCTGGCGGTTCAGGAGAAGATTTTTTAAGAATTTGTGCTATTTTTAGACGGTGGCCATCTTGGATTAGCGACGACCTCCGTTTTAACAAATCTGAAAAGGGTTCACCCATGGACCATAACTGTGAAGTTTGGCCACCATGGGCCAAGCGGTTCGTGTGAAGAAGAATTTTGAAATCTAATAAAAGAACAACCTTTTGACCTTTCGGCGGTCATCTTGGATGACACGACCATCCAATTTCGACAAAAAATGTACCAGAGCGATCGCCTCTTTGATACCTTCGATTGGACATAGACATGACCATATTCGGTCAAAAATAAAATTTGACCTCAATTTGACCACGCCCAATTTTGACCCCAGGGTCACCATTTTAACAACTTCGAAAGTGCATTGTACATCGATTATTCCTTTCAAGTTTCTTCGAAATCCGGCTGGTGGTTCATGAGAAGAAGATTTTTTAAGATTTTTTAAAACATGAAAAAAAAGATCAAGGTTGAATAAACTTTTTGACATAAAAAAATGGTATGTGTTTCATAACCATGAGAGTGTTACAAATGCTTACATGTATCAAGTGTCCAAATATAGAAGCAATCCGTTAAGTAATATTAAAGTTATACAATGATGAAGAAGCTAGTACAAAGTTTTTGATGCAAAAAAATGGCTAAGTATTTCCGCAAAAATGTGAAGGTAAAAATGGTCAAAATCAAGTTAATGGTGGCATGAGTGTTTTCCAAATGCCGACATGTATCAAATGTCCAAATATTGAAGCAATCCGTTAAGTAATATTAAAGTCATTTCATTATGACGAGGCGTTTACAAACTTTTTGACATTTTGGACAATGACGATGCAAAAAGTGACGACTAATATAGGTTTATTATAGGAATGAATGGCCTTTTCGTAATATTTATCGGGGTATAAACTTGGAAAAGTCGCGGGAAAGCCTCGTCCAGTATTCCCGCGACTTTTCCAAGTTTATATCCCCGATAAATTCCACAAAAGGCCATTCATTCCTTATAATTCCAGCATTTGAAATAAATTCATCAAGAAAATGTGTTTATTTTGACAGACGACAGTCATTTGTTTACATCGACAGCACTGACAGCGCACCTGTAGAAAGTAGTTCAGCGTGGGAGTTTACTGGGATATAAATGTTGGACAGAGACTTGCTATGGGCCAATCAAATGTTAGGGAATTGTGTAAATATGTTTGTGCTGGAATTATTGAGAAATAAGAAATACGGAAAATAAATATTTCAAAATGTACATACACCTAATACAGTATTCTGAGTGTAATAGGTTAAATTTAGAAGCATATTAATCATTGATATATGTAGAAAATCATGAAAACCTTCACTTAGAACAACTTGCGGGACATCCTTGACATGAGAATCGGCAGCATGATGAGAAGTCGACAAACTCTGCCCATTCCAATGCTGATGATGTCATGGGAGTATATTTAACTGTTTTCATGCTGGGAAACGTGTAGGCTATAAATAGTTCAAAACTAGTGGACAAAAATTCATCATATTTCTTATCATGAATATGTCTTGGAATTTCATTAGAATTGAGTCCTGAGGACTCAATTCTAATGAAATTTCAAGACATATTTACAGAGAGAAATAAAACATATACTCCTAATTAGTTTGGCGGATATTTTCGCCGCTAGCATGCAAAGGGTGAAGTGAAGTTGCTCATGCTTTTCTGATTGACAAGCCTTATAATTAGATTACTAAACTTAGACCAGATGGCAGCGGCCCGCATGTCGAGCCCGCCGAAGCATTTGATGGTTACAGAGTGTATTTATTTGAAGTTTGAATTAAGGGTTGTGGAGATGTAAGGTATGTAAAAGCTTTAACGCAAATTTTAAAGCCATTTGATCTTGATCTTAGGTGAGCTATAGAATGAAAATATAGATAATAATAAAGTATTATTTGAAGTTTGAAGTAAATCAGAGTAAGTGTTGTGGAGATATAAGGTATGTAAAAACCTTAACAGAAATTTCAAAGTAATTTGACCTTGACCTTGGACATGTGGACCACATGGGCAGGCTATAGAATGAAAATATGGATGATGAATACGAAGTATTGGATGTTGGAAGTAAATCTGAGTAAGTGTAGTTGAGATATAAGGTATGTAAAAACTTTAACACAAATTCAAAGTCATTTGACCTTGAACTTCGGCATGTGGACCATATGGGCCGGCTATGGAATAAAAATATGGATGATGAAAAGTATTGGAAATTGGAAGTAAATTGGAGTCACAATTGTGGAGATATAAGATATGTAAAAACTTTAACGCAGATTTTATAATAACGCAAACTTCCAAGTCATTTGGCCTTGACCTTGGGGCACAGGGGCCGCATGAGTGGGATATGTGAAAACATTAACGCAAATTTTGACAAAAATTTAACGCAAATTTTGACATAAACTTTAACGCAAACTTCTAAGTCATTTGACCGTGACATAGGGGCACAGGGGCCGCATGAGTGGGACACAAAGTGAATATATGGATGATGTCCAATAAGCATACAAAGTTTCAAGCAAATCCGACTTACGGTTACAGAGATAGTAGGTATTTGAAAATTTTAACGCAAATTTTGACAAAGATTTAACGCGAACTTCTTAGTCATTTGACCTTGATCTTGGGCACAGGGGCCGCACGAGTTGGGATACAGACGAGTGGGGATACAGCATGAATATATGGATGATGACTAATAAGCATATTTAGTTTCAAGTCAATGTGACTTAGGACTGCAGAGATATAAGGTATTTAAAAACTTTAACGCAGCTTTCGGACGGACGCACGGACGCAAGGACGCACGTATGCACGGATGCACGGACACCCGGACACCCGGACGTCATTGTGATCACTATGTCTCGCTTTCTGCAAGTGGGCTCGACAAAAATCATCAACCTTTTTCATGCCAAGGATATACATGTACCATTAAATCTACGGAAAATCTGAATATTTTCCTTCTATACACTCAGAAGTATGTCGCGACCACCATTTGAACTGTCTCATTGAGACGGTTCAAATCAGTGGTCACAACATATACTTTCATTGAAAAATAACAAAAATAACTAGAAAATGTGTTCATAGAACTCAATATTTACAGAAAAATGTATATTCAGCCCTGAGATTATAATATCCTGACCAGGTGCCAGGTCCGTTCCACACCAGAGTCACTGAAATTAAATTAGCCTTCGCATGCTCCTGACCAACCACCCACTTAAGTGAAGTCAAAGGTGACCTTCCAAGATTGGTAACCTATTAATAAGACAGGGCCAATTGCTCAAAACCTCTGTTGCTGAATGGACTGTTAAATACTTAACAGTCTGTTAACCCTTTCACACCCTACTGTCTGTTCGACATTTTTCCGCCGACGAAGTTTTCGCTGTTACATGTAAACACATTAAATCTAAAAAAATATTAAAATGCATGTACTTTTTCACCAATAACAAAAAAGTCAGACTCCCAAAGAAAATTTGTTTGATGAAATTCCATCAATTATTGATTTTATAGAGAAAAAAATGATTTTCCTTTAGGAATTTAACATGGGGGAACAAGAGGATGAAGAGGTGGGGGAGGAGTCAAAGAATTTTTTTTTTAATATTAGCCAAAAGATCGTTGGCAGACAGTAAGTTAATTTAAGGACCAATCCATTTGTTACAAAAAAAGTGAAAGTGAATGGGTTTAACGCAAGATTAACATACCAAAATCCATTCCAGTTACCTAGGGGTGAAATGGTTAAGCTAAAAGTGGTTTTGAGCAACCGGGCCCTGGTCTACAGCGGGCGTTACAGCGTGAGATGTTGTGGCCCACCATGTCCAGGGATTATAATGAACTGTAGCCGACTACACCAAAATTCCAAAGCATACTTATCTAGCAAAGTGTACTTTCAGGGAGTGATCATTTATTTTTCCTGAAATGCATTATGCCATATAGAACAAACGACAGCATATATTTGATGATTAAAAGTATGCAGAATTATTAATTATTATACTGAATTTATTACATTATCACAGCCAAAATGGCTGTGATAATGTAATAAATTCAGTATAATAACGAGAAATGTGGCCTATCGGCAACCAAAGAAAACGAGGTATATTTAAATTATAAGCCATTTACCCGAGCGTCAAGGTTTCGGGACGGACGGCCCACCAATAGTGAAGAAGGTGCCATTTCCATTGTTCTAGATCAAAGTGATGGCCCCTTGTAATGAATAGAATAAGGGGCCACACGGAATAAATCAAAGGATTCTTTTGTGTTAGGCTCCGCCCCATGGCCCCTTCTACACCCTTGGTTGCTCGTACGGACGTACGTACGGACGTACGTACGGATGCCGGTAACACTATATGCCCCTCTCACCATTCGGTGGCGGGGGCATAATAAAAATTAATAAATTTATCCTTAAATTGAAAATTTCTCCCTCAAAGTGTACTTAGCACGATAAGTATACTGTACAATTTTGATGAAATCGGCTACTAATCCATCAGTTAGTTACATTTACATTGTATCCATCCTGGTGCTGTATAAGGTGTGCAAAAAGAAGGAGATTGTCAGTACAGTGGAATATATTGAATACATTGACATCTGATGGAGAACTCATTCCAGAAACAATGGCTGACGGAAGCTGTGTCCATAGACACTGGGTCCATAGACAAATTGGTAAAATAGATGGCCAGACAATATTTGTATGTCCTTATTTAATAGTGTTTAATGTCCTGTCAGTAATACAAAATATTGAACATAATGTCTTGTCAACAGCTTATTTATTTATCGACTTATTCCAAGAAAGAATACCATAACACAGCTTGTAACGCGCTTCATGTATAGCTTATCAAATTTATAAGTAATTTGACCTTGATCTTGGACAAGAGGGCCGCATGGGTGTGGTATGGAATGAAAATATGGATGATGATAAGGAAGTATATGAAGTTTGAAGTCAACCCGACTTACCGTTGCAGAGATAATTGGTACCCGAAAACGTTAACGCAAATCTTACTGACACAAATTTCTAAGTAATTTGACCTCGGACATAAAGGCTGCATGGGTGTGGTATGGAATGAAAATATGGATGATGATAAGGAAGTACATGAAGTTTGAAGTCAATCCGACTTACAGTTGCAGAGATAATGGGTACCCGAAAATAAATGTTACCGACACACAAATTTCTAAGTAATCTGACCTTGACCTTGGACATGAGGGCCGCATGGATGTGGTATGGAATGAAAATATGGATGATGATAAGGATGTACATGAAGTTTGCGGTCAATCCGACTGACTGTTACAGAGATAATGGGTACCATGGGTACCGTGGACGGACAGATGGACTGACAAACGGACGGACGGAAGAACAGACGGAATTACGAAAATATATACCCCTTGACATACTTTGTTTGCCGGGGGTATAATAATATATAGAGGCCGTATTACTTAGTAAGTTTCTAGTCTGTATGATGGAGGTATAATAATATGTTATGTACTAATGGTGAGTCACTGAAGAAATAGACTTATGGGTTTTGCAACCAGTGTAGATCCACATCACCTGTGCATCAGCACAGTCTGATCAGGATCTGCACAGTTCGCCATTTCATCAGTGAAATGCCCATCATGCTTCTAAGCAGCAACATAGATCGTCATCAGGCTACATGAGTGTTCTATTTGATCAGGAACTACACTGGTCACAGGTCCCATAAGCACCATTTCTCCAGTCACAGCCATGTGGCTGTGACTGGAGAAATGGGGCCTATGGCATTTTTGTCCAGTCTAACTCTTCATCTTCTAGAGAGCTTGTATAGTGTATTATACAGATCTATACTGTTTGCTAATAGCAAGAAAAGACTGTGTTACGTTGACTAAACAGCGATCGGTGCAGATCAGATCCGGTGGTAAATGCCATAGCCCCTATTTCCCGTGAGACCGCAGCCTAGAGTTAAATGTTGTTAGTCGTTGCTCCAGATAAGGTGCGTATTGGCGTATTTTACATATTTATTTTAGCAGAATACGCAAATTGAGTAGAGAAAATACGGTAATAAAGTTGAAAATTACTTTAAATAGTTCAGCTGCAATAAGCAAACATAATTTATAAATTTGTTTTAATTTGTATCATTTGTTCCCGATTTAATAAGACAAGCAATAAAACAGTTGTAAAAGTAAAATACGCATTGAATTTGAAATTTGGGGTATAATACTCTTCATATACAAAACTTATCTGGAGCTCTGCTAGTCTATAAGTGTGTGCTACAGGTTCGTGATTGCAAAACATTAATGTGTGCTCATCAGCCAGAATTACAGTGAAACCTCTCAAACTAGACACCGAGGGATCTTCCAGGGTAGACACCATGGGGAGCTCCCAGGATGCCTCGTTTAGACAGGTTCCACTGTACACCATTGTTATATGAACTAGAAATCTGGGGTCCGTTTCACTAAACTTTGTGCGATAAAATGTTCGCACAAATATTTCTATGAATTTGCTTCTCACATTAACGTGTTTCTCTAATGCTAACATTTTGTACTTTAAGGGTTGATGTCATTAAATGTAGCACATCCAGGAAAGATGTTCCAATATCGGCTGTCAGAACAAATGTTATTATGGATTTCAATATTGATCTTATGAACTTCTTAGTGAAACGGGTCCAGGCTCTGCTCAGCCTCGACCAATCAACCTTCCTGATGTTTATTGTGCGAGGTTTCATGTCCGTTCAAGTGCTGACAGAACAGATTCCAAGGTCGGAAAGTTAGGCAATAAAAGAAGTAATTTGGTCAACACAGACTACGTGGAAAGTGAAAAGGGAGGGAGCATTTTCTTTTATGTATTTTTCGTTATGAGATCCTCATCTTTGGAATTTCAAGCTGGAAGATGCATCTAAATATATATATAAACATTTATTATGTCAATTGAACATGTGGTTCACATATGAGACAGGCCATGTGATTTTTTACCTTCGGACATCTGCGTAATTTCATGAAATATGTTTACAAAATTTGCAATATTTTCCCTAAATGGCGTCAAAAGTCGACAACATTTTCAGAGTACATGCGGAATATAATTCCGCATGTACTCTGAAAATTTTGTAAACTTTTGACTTTATTTATGAAAAGTATTGTACATTTTGTCACGTAAATTACGCAGATGTCCGAAGGTACAAAAACAAATGGCGTGTCTCATACGTGTCTGCGACTGGAGACATTGGGCTTTTGGGATGTGTGACCTGATCCAATATCAATCTGCTGTAGCCTGCCTATATTGCTTGTTAGACTCGTGGCTGTGGTATTCATGATGCGAATGCACAGGCTGATCTGGATCTACACTACTGACTGTTTCACGAAAGCTGCCCAAATTTTACGGCTATATAAATGCAAAAACAGTACTTTTTTATGATATTAAATTTTATCAAAATTTAAGAATGAGCCTTCTTTTTCTTTCGTGAAATTTGGTCAAATTTGGAATTTATTACGAAAATTGAGCTGGAGGAGCTATGGGAAGTCAGAAAACGAAAAATTTTGGAAATTGACTCCGAAACCTGGCTAGATAGCTTGGAAATGATCTAACTAAGAAAACAAGTAAAATTTTGAAAATCGGTCCAGTATTTCTGAAATTCAAAAAATGTCCCCATGTTAAATCCCCATAGACATCTATGGGGATTTAACATGGGGAAATTATTTTTTCGCAATAAAATCAATATTTGACAAAATTTCACGAAATAAAAAGAAGGCTCATTCTTAAAGGTACATGCCCACGCAGCAGGTTACACTGTACTACTACTTTTCATTTTCTGTCATGCCTTATATGAGTCATTTGTCTACCCACTAACGAGTTATTTTTAATTACGGCGCGTGTTAATTGGTCTTAAATCGCATTTTATATGCCGCGACCAGAAAGGGTATTTTCCGACCTCGTGCTATTTTTACCAACACGCGTCACGTGACACGGTCAATCATATCACATATTTGACATGCGCAGTGAAGTATCGGAAGTTGAGAAGAAAAATCTCTGTTCAAGTCCAAATCTAAATCTCCGCGTAACTATTTCCATTTGGTGATCTGGTCGCCAATATTAACCACTCTCTCTCTCTCTCTCTCTCTCTCTCTCTCTCTCTCTCTCTCTCTCCGTACTGCCTGTCCCTCAGACATTTCGCCTTTTTTTTGGCTTACGCCGTTTCATACAATTTCCGTCCTGGACGTTTCGACATGTTGATATTCTTGTTTACATATTGGGAAGCCTACTGGCGCACGTAGTATACTGCGCATGCGCACCGCAAGCCGTGATGTGAAAGTCGTCGTCCCCGCACATTATCAAAATAGACTGTTACTGCCGCGCGTCGCTAACAGTAAATTGATAATTAATAAATGATTATATTTGTATAGTGGGCACTCGTAATTTTTAGAACTGGTGGAATAGTGACATAATTGTACACTTATTTAATTCCTATAAAGAACATTTTGTGCCTACTGCGTGGGCATGTACCTTTAAATTTTCCTTTAATTTAATATTATCGAAAAAAAATATTGTTTTTGAATTGTTTATATGGCCTATAAATTTGGCCAGCTTTCGTGGAACAGACAGTAGTCACATTTGTTCAGTCACTGCCACATATATGTTTCATAAAGCTACCATTACATCTTAACCCTTACTACGCTGAATTAAATGTTGTTGTCTGCTGGAAATGTTTTATTTTCAATATTTCTCGACAAAAACCTGGTTTTAACAGAATATGGCAATCGTCTCTAGTGAAGACGATTCTCATGTGCTGTCAAAACCAGTTTTTTGTTAAGAATTAGAGCAAAAATGAAAAACAGCAGACGGCAATTTCCGTCAACAGCGTAGGAAGGGCTAAGACATGAAAAATCACAGGATTTTCATCACACATGATTTGATTTAACATATTTTTGCATCGCAGAGTTTTTAATCAATCATGATGTGAATGCACAATATGTTTTTATTTTTCCAATGACGATTAAAAGCTCTAATGCTCAGAGATTTGTCTGACGCTGCGGTAAGTGAGAATCAAAGTACTTTTTTATTGCCTTCTATAACCGCATGACCAATGTGAACCAAAATAATGACTCACCACAGAGCAGTTTGACGGTGTGTTGTCGATATTTCTCTCTGGCGCCACGATCAGTTGCCACTCGCCTCCTTTATCATACGTTATCAGGGACCTTTGTAGGTCGGCAGCTAACGTCTTATTTATGAGCTGTGTGGCAATGTACACGCCTCTCATTCCCTCCACTCGGTGGATATCGGCAAACGGATCCGTCACGTACATTCTGTTAACCAATCATAGGCCGGATACAGTTACAGCAGTATGAAAATTCGGAAATATATTTTTCGCTATTTTCTTTAAGAAGAGCGTAAATATTGATCTATGTAAATATTGATCTATATTTTTAATATCATATCTCAGATGAAAATCAAACTAATATGTTCATATCTAGCTTAGTACCAAGATATGGTCCACCACAGTGTAGATATTGCTTCCTGGTATTGATGAATAGTTGGCATCCATCTTGGATTCATGTGGATTTGATAGCCTCCATCTATGTTTAAAATTAATTCATAGTATCAGCGCTCCAGATAAGCTGCATATTTGCGTAAATACCCAATTAAAATTGCCGAAAAACTCAATTGAAATCTGAAGTAGCGAGTATTAAAAAGCAATAACAAAAAGCAATAACAATTTTGTGGTACCTGTATCATGCTGCAGAAAACAATAAACAGACCACAAATATAGCATATTTTTCTTATTTTCCATGAAAACACATCTTGCCAAGACATGTTTTCATTTCAAAGCAAACTATTCAATAATTGCTGTCTGTTGATGTGTAAACAGTAGGTGATTTTATTTTATCCAATTAACATTTTGAAATACCCAATTGCTCAGAAATGATGGAGTGAAAATACTCAATTAATAATTCCTTATCTGGAGCCCTGATTAAATGTAGCACATCCAGGAAAGATGTTCCAATATCGGCTGTGAGAACAAATGTTATTGTGGATTTCAAGTTTGCTCTTATGAAACGGGTCCAGGCTCCGCTCAGCCTCGACAAATCGATCATCCTGATTTTGATTGTGTGAGGTTTCATGTCCATTCAAGTGCTGCTGACCGAACTCTAATGAATTGCCAAGATATGTTTTCATTTCAAAGCAAACTAATTCAATTTTACCCAATTAAAATTTTGAAATACCCAATTGCTTCAGAAATGATGGAGTGAAAATACTTAATTATTAATTCCTTATCTGGAGCCCTGTAGTATCCAAAGGTTAAACTGCGTCCGTCCGATCAAGATCCAAGTGCCTATTTGTTTTCATTCATCAAATAAGTACACATTTCAGGCTAAATGTTGATGGTTGGCGGCCATCTTGAATATGTTGATACTCACAACGATAGACGTCCCAGCAAACCGAATCGCTTTGTATATGCCCCATAAAACAATAATCACCAATAAAACATACTTTATCAGATTTTTCTGCAATGTTATGCCAGTACATATTGTATTATCAAAATACAGCGAGTTTTTATCAATTTGACCCATTTACACTTAATGACCCCAACAATTACCTTGTCCCACCTGATTTGATTGACCGACACTGGATTCATGTTCAGGATGATATAATGCATTGATTTAAAGTAGTCGTTGCTTTTGCTCTCTCGGGTTGAACATAATTCTTGGATGCTTGCCCCCCTACTATTAGTACACAGTAAACATGCACATGGGACCAAGAATTTGAGAATCAGTTGTGTGACCTAACAGAGATTCAGTTAACGAGTGTAGACTGTAGGGTTAACTGTATTGTAATTTTGAAATTTGCGGCGTATATCAGAAAATGATAGGTCTGAAAATCTGTTTAATGGCAACAAACTAGCGGAGCCATTAAACATGTTTTCCGACCTATCATTTTCTCGACGAGACAGTTCAAATGAAAGGTAAACACATAGAGTTTAAGAAACTAGAAATGTGGCATGTCGACGTACTTAGGGCCGCTAATTGAGAAACTGTTACAAAAACAGACGGACGGACGTACGATCAGTAGCGAGGGTAATTATTTTAATGTGGAAGGATGTATCGTTACTAAGTAATGCATGTGTACAATATGAAGATATTAGCTGAAGGCAAATAGAAATTATAGGTGATTTGAGAAACTCTTACAAAAACTTTCAAAGACACAAACAGACACACGGACGGACGTACGATCAGTAGCGAGGTTAATTGTATTAATGTGGAAGGATGTATCGTTACTAAGTAATGGATGTGTGCAATATGAAGATATTAGCTGAAGGCGAACAGAATTTATAGGTGATTTGACTCTTACAGAAACTTTCAAATAAATAAACAGACAGACGGACGGACGTACGATCAGTAGCGATGGTAATAATTGTATTAATGCGAAATGATGTATAGTTACTTAGTAATGCATGTGTGCAATATGACGATGTTAGCTGATGGCAAACATAAATTATACGTGATTTGAGAAACTCTTACAAAAACGTTTTAAATTCAAATAAATAAACAGACAGGCAGACGGACGTACGATCAGCAGCGAGCCCCCCCCCCCCCCCACCCCCCCCCCCCCCCCCACCCCCCCCCCCCCCCCCCCCCCCCCCCCCCCCCCCCCCCCCCCATACAGAGTGAATACATAATCCCCCCACCTCCAACCGTACTTAAAAGGACATATAAACAAGAGGGCCATGATGGCCCTAATTCGCTCACCTCCATGAACACCAGAGGAGAATGTGACCTTGAGTTCATATGTGTTTTAAAACAATTGTGCTATTTTTGCTATGTGTCATCTTGGATTAACCGATGACTCTCATTTTACCAAATCTGAAAATGCTTCACCCAAGGATCTTAACTTACTATGAAGTTTGGCCAGCATCGGCCATGTGGTTCCTGAGAAAAAGACGTTCAAAATCTCGAATAAATGGACCTTTTGTCGGCCATCATGAATGACATAATCATCTGATTCCGACAAATATTGCACCAGAGCAATCGCCTCATCGATACCTTCAATTTGGTATATGAAATGAGCATATTCGGTCCAAAATAAAATTTGACCTCACGGGCCACGCCCATTTTTGACCCCGGGGTCACCATTTTAACCCCTTTGAAAGAGCATTCTACATCAATCATTCGTACCACGTTTTGTCGAAATCCGGCTAGCGGTTCATGAGAAGAAGATTTTTAAGAATTTATGCTATTTTTGGATGGCGGCCATCTTGGATTAGCGATGACCTCCATTTTAACAAATCTGAAAAGGGTTCACCCATGGACCATAACTTTTAAGTTTGGCTACCATGGGCCAAGCGGTTGATGTGAAGAAGAATTTTGAAATCTAATAAAATAACAACCTTTTGACCTTTCGGCTGCCATCTTGGATGACATAACCATCCGATTCCGACAAAAAATACACCAGAGTGATCGCCTCGTTGATACATTCGATTTGATATATAACATGACCATATTCGCTCAAAAATAAAATTTTACGCAAATTCGACACCACGGGCCACGCCCATTTTTGACCGCGGGGTCACCATTTTAACAACTTTGAAAGAGCGTTGTACATCGATAATTCCTACCAAGTTTTGTCGAAATCCGGTTGGCGGTTCTTGAGAAGAAGATTTTTGAAGAATTTGTGCTATTTTTAGACGGCGGCCATCTTGGATTACGTAATGACGTCATTTTAACAATTTTGTAATCCCCCTACCTAAGGACCATGACCATGAAGTTTTGTGACTATAGGCCCAATGGTTACCGAGGAGAAGACGTTTGAAAATGTTCACGGACGGACGTGTGACAGACGACGGACGGACGGAAACATTGCGGTAACCATAGCTCATGTGAGCTAAAAAGGTTAATGCACAATCTAATACAGTGGAACTTCTCTAAAGAAGACAACCTATCCAGGGGGTGTCTGGTTCAGACAGGTGCCATTGAATTATAACCACAGGTGAAGAACAACTTACGCGAGCAACGGGCTCCAGGCATCGTCCGGGTTGAAGTAGAGCACGTCTTGCAGGGACAGGGAAAACTTGGTGTCGTTCACCCGCGACACGTACAGGTGGGTCCGCGAGTCGGTGGTCACACACAGTAACACCTGGTCCTCATCTGTGTCGGCTACATAGAAATCCTGCGAAGACAGAAAATTAAAATAAATAAGAGCTGTAGGAGAAAAGCATAGCTCGACTACGAGGGTTGTCGATGTACACATAGCTTGACAAACAAGGTGGCTGCGGCCTGCGTAACAAAAGTTGTCAGAAGACAACGAAGCTCGCCTGTTGGCAGCCTTCATTCAAACTTGTCACAGTTGTATAAAAAAATTGAATATTATATAGCTTGACATTGGGATAAGGGGTGTATGGTGGACCTTGACATTGAGGTCAGTGGTGGAAGGTGGGTCGTGGATTTGATATAGCATGATATAGCATATTAAGATGAATGCATGTATGAAATATCAATGCGCTCCCTGAAAAGAGAAGGAAAACAAATTTAACCCATCGTTAAGTTTATGAACACACTAAGTTGGTGATTTTCTATAGCATGATAGCTATTCACATGAGGAATGCATGTATAAATGTGTTAAGTTTGTGACCTTGGCCTTGTCGAAAGGGGTGGGGGTCATGGATTTGCTGTAGCATAATAGAGTATCATCAGATGAATGCACGTATGAAATATGAAGGTGTACGTTCCCTGTAAAGAAACAGAAGTTATAAAAAGACATTTACTCCAACGTTAAGTTTATGATGTTGATCTTGGGGAAAGGGGTGGGGTGGGTCATGGATTTGCTGTAGCACAATAGAGGATCATCAGATGAATGCATGTATGAAATATCAAAGCGTTCAAAGTGTAAAGAAACGGACGTTACACAACATTTACCCTAATGTAAAGTGTATGAACATGCTAAGTTTGTGACCTTGACCTTGGGGTAAGGGTTAGGTGGTGGGTTGTGGAATTGCTATAGCACGAAAGAGTATCATCAGATGAATGCATGTATGAAATATGAAGGCGTTCCCTGTAAATAAACAGAAGTTACACAACATTTACCCCAAAGTTAAGTTTATGAACATGCTAAGTTTGTGACCTTGACCTTTGGGTAACGATTGGGTGGGCGGTGGGTCATGGATTTGCTATAGAATGATAGAGTATCATCAGATGAATGCATGTATGAAATATCAAGGCGTTCCATGAAAGGAAACATATGTTATAAGACATTTACCCCAACGTTAAGTTTATGAATGTGCTAAGTTTGTGACCTTGACCTTGGGGTAAGGCCTGGGTGGTGGGTCATGGATTTGCTACAGCATGATAGAGGGTCATCTGAGGAATGCGTACCTTGACATTGGGCACAGGGGCCGCACGGGAGGGGGTAGAATTAAAATATAGATGATGATAAACACCCATGTATAGTTCAAGGTAATGGGCAAAGCAGTTGCAGAGATATAGTATAACAAAAAACTTTAACCAAAAAACTTACCCAAAATACTTAACCAAAAACTTTAACCAAAGAACTTAACCAAAAACTTTAACCGGACACATGTACGTACGTACGTCAAATTGCCGACTATATCGCGCTTTCCGCAAGCGGGCGCGACAAAAAATGGTTAAGCTAAAAGGATATTTTTGTAAAAAAAATATTTGTTCGGCATAAAAAGTTAGTATTGTTTCAGATCAATCCACTGAACGGTTTCAGAGGAGCTGTGTACACAAACTATGCAGTTTATATGTCTGACGCCTGCAATACGTTTGACCTTTGACCTTCAACTGTGACCTTGACCTTGGACGTAGTTGCGTGGTTATTGATCGCTACACACCTTCTCATCATGAGAAACATTTGTGCCAAGCCATTTGATAATCCATGCATCGGTGTAGAAGATATAGAGCGGAATGGAATTTCAATAGGTTTGACCGTTGACCTTCAACTGTGACCTTGACCTTGGACGTAGGTGCGTGGTTATTGATCGCGACACACCTTCTCATCATGAGAAACATTTGTGCCAAGCCATTTGATAATCCATGCATCGGTGGAAGATATAGAGCGGAAGGGAATTTCGATAGGTTTGACCTTTGACCTTCAACTGTGACCTTGACCTTGGACGTAGGTGCGTGGTTATTGATCGCGGCACACCTTCTCATCATGAGAAACATTTGTGCCAAGCCATTTGATAATTCGTGCATGGGTGTAGAAGATATAGAGCGGAAGGGAATTTCCAACAGACCGACAGACCGACAGATCGACCGACAAGGAAAGGTTTTCCAAGTATGGTGTCTGTATGCACAATAGTATTCCATGTACAAGCTGGACTAAAAACCTTAACCAAGGTTGACTAAAAACCTTAACCAAGGGGAATTAACTAAGTAATTCAAGGTTAAATGTAGGTCAAGGTCAAAAATAGGTCATGGGTTGTTGATGTACATCACTAGGAGATGAAGTTGTCCAAGTATGGTGGGTGTAGGGCCAGGAGTATTCCATATACAAGCTTGACTAAAAATCTTAACCAAGGCGTGACGGTGACGACGCCGACGCCGGGGTGACTACATAAGCTCTAACTATTCTTTGAATAGTCGAGCTAAAAATTAGAAAAGGCCAACAAGGGGAGAAAACAAAAGATTTTCGGGAGGGTGACTTTTTTGTTAAAGTAAAAAAGGAAAACGTGTAACAGACAGTAGTTATTATGTGGACAAGCTGTGCCCACTGCCACCCGTACAAGGTGAATACATAATATGTCTCAATTTTTTTTAAACAGGCGTGACAAAACCACAAAAATACACAATACTGTGTGGTTGATAAAACCACAAAATATGACAATACCACGAAATTAGCCACCATACCGTGTTGGTGGTCGAATGTGGAAACTCGGCATTTCGGAACGGCTGTCTGTGGTAGGAGAGCCAGAACTGATGGGTGACGCCGTGACCACCTAGCAGCCTCTGAAACAGTCACACTTCACGTCACTGTCTGTCCGCCTTCTGAGCAAGTACTCCACCCTCAGGATCAAAATCACGAGGTCTCATTGGACAAGGACTGAGCTCAGTCCTCAGCCAATCAGAATTCCTGACGTTGAGTACGAATTCCAAGAATAACTGGGAAAAGTTTCTGAATCCTCATGAATCCTTCTGAATCCTTGTTCATGAATTCTCATTGGCCAAGAACTTAGCTGAGCACAGCTCAGTTCTTGGCCAATGAGAATTCCTGTCTTTGAGTACAAATTCCAAGAAATTATGAAAACATTCTGAGAATGTACTTTGTTCGCTTAAGATCATGACGTGTGATTGGCTAAGGAGTGAGTGCTGCTCAGACCTCGTCCAATCAACTTTCCTGTCTTTGAGAACAAATTCCAAGAAATTCTGAAAACATTCTGAGAATGTACTCTCTTCTCATGCATCGGGGCATTTAATTAGCCAAGCATTCAGCAATATGTCCGACTTTGTGTACACATTCCGAGAATAAATTCTGAAAACTTCTGTGTACTCACTTCTGTTTATTTGTATGAGCAGCTCGACCAATGTAACTGCCTGACTCTGGAAATGAATTCTGAGAACCTACTCTGAATGTTTCAAACAATGAAAGATGGACAGATAAAGTCATGCAAAGATAAACGCCTTTACCTGCCATTGTCGCTGTAATGTTTTGCTGAGAATATTTAATGCTTTCAAGTCAAAGTAGCAAGTTTTGTGGCAATATTAGAGTGGTGAAAAAAAATAAACAGTAGAGAATGTGAATGGGTTTAATGTCCCAGTACCAGCTAAGGTCATATAGAGATGGTACCACAGTTTAGTCTCATCCGATGGGATGGAAATACTATGAAACTATGTTTGATGTCCAAGGTGAGGTTTGAACCCACAACCTCCGGATTGGAAGGCAGGTGTTCTAACCATAGACCAAAGCACATCCCAGAAACTGTATAACATCTCTGCAACAGTTGAGTTCATATAGAGACCGGGGGGTTGAGGGGGGGGGGGGTATTTCACTAAACTAAACATTTCAACAAAAATGTTCGTACATGTAAGTGCAAATTGAGTATCGTCTGGAAATTGAAATTGATGGATTTACATTTATTGAGCATATGCTGCATTTGCAGCCTATGCTCAATAAATGTAAATCCAATAATTGTTTACAAGAAAACATTCTTAAATTAAATGTGATATTTACGGACTATCATAAGTTTGCACTTACAAACATTTTAGTCGTACAAAGTTTAGTGAAACGGCCTCCTGGCTCAGTTTCAAGTCTCATCAGGGTGATAGAAATACTATGAAAGTAATTGTGTCATGCCAAGAGAAGGGATTGAACTCAACCTTACGTTTTAAGCTCCAATGCTCTATACTCACGACTATTGAGAGATTATTTTTTTGGAATATTGCGATAAAAAAATAAATAAAAAAGAAATATTGACAATATCGACACATCCCTGTAGAGTAGCGAAAAAGCAAAACAAACAATTTTAGTTACCTGATGCTTAGTGGCAAACATGTAAGTACCGCCCATTTCAAATGTCTCGACGTCTTCAATCAATGTCTCGCTGTCTCGCATGTTGGAGAAGAAGTTGCAGTTCTTTATTACGTTACAAACACCGTGGACTGCACTGCGACATATGTAGATACATTTCTCACTGTGGGCAATGTGTTTGTTCTCCCTGTGAACAGTTCATCATAATGTAAATATTTTTGTACAATGGAACAGAGCTCCAGATAAGGTGCGTATTTGCGTAAATACCCAATTAAAATTGCCAAAAACCCAATTGAAATCCGAAGTGGCGAGTATCAAAAAGCAATGAAAAATTGTGGTATCTTTATCATGCTACAGAAAACAATAAACAACCCACACATATAGCATATTTTCTTATCTTTTGCATGAAAACACATCTTGGTATTTAATTAGAATTGTCTCCAAGGAGACAATTCTAATGAAATACCAAGATGTGTTTTCATTCAGAAGCAAACTATTCAATAAGTGCGGTCTGCTGATGTATAAACAGTTGTGTGATTCTATTTTACACCATTAAAATTTTGAAATGCCCAATTGCTTCAGAAATGATGGAGTGACAATACTGCAAATGTCTATATTATTGACATTTATAAAATCAGGAGCATAAAATTTAATAACATGAGCTGAAGCTCACCAATCATTCAAAACTCACCAATAAAATACGTGAACATCTCTCTGTATTTGCTGCCAGCTACGACCAAAATTCTCTGTGATATACAACTGAAATAAAGTCATTGTATTAACCTTTCAAGACCACATGCCTGTATAGTGGTATTGGTAAAAAGTGTAGATCCTGATGAGACGGCTCGTCACGAGCCGGCTCATCAGGATCTGCACTTTTTGCAAGTAATTTTCATATTTTTTACACAAATGGACTAGCCTGAAAATCATTTTGTGACGATTGGATTGGTTGCAAAATTAACATATCAAATTCCATTCCAGTTACTCAGGGGAGAAAGGGTTAAGGCAATTGGTCCCAGACATTCCTGGAAGTGATGAAACAGTTAAAACAGTTTACTTGTAGATTTGTATCATATTTCTTTAAATGTACATGCCCACTCAGTAGGCACAAAATATTCTTTATAGGACTTGTATAAGTGTATAACGGTGTCAGCGTCACTATTCCACCAGCTCTTAAAAATTACGAGTCCCCGCTAAACAAATATAATCATTTATTTTACTGATAGTGACTTGTGGTGGTATCAGGCTATTTTCATATGCAAATGAGGCATGATCTGTTTAAATTATTTATACCAATTAAATGCGTCAGCTGAAAAAAATGACATTTTCGACAGATTATAAAGTATGATCAAAAAATAAATACAGAGAATAAATAGTAATGTCTGTTAACATTTTAAGGAAACACGGTTATCGCCCCTGATATCAGTGTGGAAATTTACATCAGATATAAAATGTATAATAATGCCAATCAATACGTGGGGTAATGGTGAATGAATGTTGCCAGAAAATGTCTGGGAAAAGTTGGGTAAAAAAATGCTTATAATATTCAGTAGGACGGCCATAGTAGGATAATCAAACATTTGTACTGCCTTGCGGTAGAAGCCGGCTTTTATAGCCGACATGGCTATTTTACCCAATTAAAATATTGAAATACCCAATTGCTTCAGATATGATGGAGTCAAAATACTCAATTACTAATTCCTTATCTGGAGCCCTGGGTTACTAATATATTTTATTCAAATCAATTACAATAGCTTCTATAGTGAAAATATCTTTCTAAATATCAGGGTATGGGATCAAGCGGTCTATTGTTTTGTCTAGAGTAATGGCGACGCCCATGAGGCCTCAGGTAAAAAAAAATGTCATCAATACGACTGCGGTTTCTTCCTTCTAATGGGCCACAACAGTTGAATGTTGGAAGAGAAAATACCTTAATTTTAATTTTTTGCCGTCTGCTGTTTATTTTCTATTGTCCAGTTTTATCATCAAAAACATGCTTTGGCAGCATTGTAGAATAATTTACAACATGGTTTGACAGCACTTTAGAATCATTTCCATTGGAAATGATTCTAAAGTGCTGTCAAACTATGTTTTTATTGAGGAATAAGGCAATATATAAAAGCAACAGCAGACGACAACTGTCGTGAGGGTTAAACTAAGAAATGTGATGGCAAACTGATGAACTCTGCCTAACTCTGATGATACCTACGGAAATAGGTTTAACCCTTAGAATTCGGGAAACGAAAATTGTCGTCTGCTGTTTTTTTTATATTTTTTCTTCTTTCCAACCAAAAAAAACATACTTTGACAGCATTTTAGAATCATTTCCATTGGAAATGATTCTAAAGTGCTGTCAAACCATGCTTTTGATGAGAATAATGGAAAATATAAAATCACAGCAGACGACAATTGTTGTGAGTAGCGGTGTAAGGGTTAAGAATGATAACAATGTTGATCATTTTACATCAAAAATGCTGTATACTAGTATTTTGGTGGCAAAAACGGATGGCTCAGTTTGCGTTGGGGTGGCCCCATTTTGAAATATAGATGGGCAGGGATTCCGCTGGCGATCGCCACTTTCGCAATTGGCGATAAAAATAAACAATTGGCGATAAAAATTTACAATTTTCGAAAAAAAAACAATTTTTTTCGAAAATTGTAATTTTTTATCGCCAATTGTTTATTTTTATGCTATTGGTTATTTTTTTTTTTTTTTTTTTTTTTTTTTTTTATTTTGAAGTGGCGATTTTTTTATTTTCCCCAGCGGAATCCCTGGGTGGGTGAGTGACCCCAAATATGTTTGATTTCAAGAGAGCATTTGATAAGTGGGCAGAGAAGAACCAGAGGCGAATCATGAATGTATGGAAGTGAAGTTGTAGTGAAACATGTTGAATGAAAGTTGAAAATAATGATGTATTATGTCAAATGACATGTACATGTATTTAATTATATTTCTCATTTATCACAATGTGTCAAATCTTATCATGAATGATGTGTGACAAAAACAACAAAATAAACATAATGATACCATGTTTTATTTTTCTTAGTAGATACTGTACATGTATGTATATTATTTTGTCAAAGAGCGCGCCCAAAAATATATTCAAATTTGAATAATTTTCGCGCTCGCTTTACAAAAAAATGAAGTGGAGAATTTGTTATTTTCTCCAGTGGAAAGCCTGCCGATGTCCTATTACCTGTCCATTATGATCATCCTTGTCCATCCCGAGTGCCACACTGGCATTACTGGGGTGGAAAACAATCTTCGTGGGTCGAAATGGCACGTGGACGGCAGTGACGCTTTGCCCGAAGTCGTGGGTACTGATAACATAATGGTTATCTTCATCCGTGAAGAAGTACTGAAAACAACGAGGATTGGCCAGTCATATAAACAAGTTATAAACTTGGTAAATCATGAATAGATTCCCTCACAACAAATCCACGGGCTTGCTTGATACTAAAATTGGCGGCATGTGTTTGCTTGGCATCATATTGCTTAGTTTAAGCTGTTGCTTAGTTTAACCCTTATTTTTTTTGTCGTCTGCTGTTTATTTTATATTTTCCATTTTCATCATCAAAGACATGCGTTGACAGCACTTTAGAATAATTAACAACATGCTTTGACAGCACTTTAGAATCATTTCCATTGGAAATGATTCTGAAATGCTGTCAAACCATGTTTTTATTGAGAAATAAAGCAAGATATAAAAGCAACAGCAGACGACAATTGTTGTGAGTAGCGGTCTAAGGGTTAAACTAAGAAATGTGATGACAAACTGATGAACTCTGCCTAACTCTGATGATACCCACGGAAATAGGTTTAACCCTTAGAATGCGGGAAACGAAAATTGTCGTCTGCTGCTTTTTTTATTTTATCTTCTTCCCCCCCCCCACCCCCCCCCCAAAAAAAAAACAAAACATGATTTGACGGCACTTTAGAATCATTTCCATTGGACATGATTCTAAAGTGCTGTCAAACCATGCTTTTGGTGAGAATAATGGAAAATATAAAATAAACAGCAGACGACACAATTTAATTTAGCATTGCAAGGTTTAAGGGAAGTTACTCATGATTTTGAAAGCATGGTAAGCTACTTACAAGAGTGGCCTATTGATTGATTAAAGGAGATATAACCAGGTTCTGTTTTCCCTACACTGGTCAAAAATCACACAACCCCACTTATTCAGTCACAACCACATATAGGACCAAGCTATGTTTAATCAAGTAACCCCAATTTGGAAAAAATACAACAATTTTCTTTTGGAAAACGTCTTTAGTTTTTAACATCAAGTCCAAACATTTGCTATTTGCTGGTGTACTTACATGGCTGGTGTACTTACATGGTTACATGGCTGGTGTACTTACATGGCTGTTGTACTTACATGGCTGGTGTACTTACATGGTTACATGGCTGGTGTACTTACATGGCTGTTGTACTTACATGGCTGGTGTACTTACATGGTTACATGGTGGTGATTACATGGCTGGTGTACTTACATGGTTACATGGCTGGTGTACTTACATGGCTGTTGTACTTACATGGCTGGTGTACTTACATGGTTACATGGCTGGTGTACTTACATGGCTGTTGTATTACATGGCTGTTGTACTTACATGGCTGGTGTACTTACATGGTTACATGGCTGTTGTACTTACATGGCTGGTATACTTACATGGCTGGTGTACTTACATGGCTATGGCTGGTGTATGGATGGTGTACTTACATGGCTGATGTACTTACATGGCTGGTGTACTTGCATGGCTGTGGCTGGTGTATGTATTGTGTACTTACATGGCTGGTGTACTTGCATGGCTGGTGTACTTACATGGCTGGTGTACTTACATGGCTGTGGCTGGTGTATGGATTGTGTACTAACATGGCTGATGTACTTACATGGCTGGTGTACTTGCATGGCTGGTGTACTTACATGGCTGGTATACTTACATGGCTATGGCTGGTGTATGGATGGTATACTTAAATGGCTGGTGTACTTGTATGGTTACATGGCTGGTGTACTTACATGGCTGGTGTACTTACATGGCTACGGCTGGTGTATGGATGGTATTCTTACATGGCTGGTGTACTTACATGGCTGGTGTACTTGTATGGCTGGTGTACTTACATGGTGTACTTACATGGCTGTGTATTAGCTGGTGTATGCATTGTGTATTACATGGTGTGTTACTACTGGTGTACTTGCATGGCTGGTGTACTTACAGGCTATGGCTGGTGATGGATGTAGTACTTACAGGTGGTGTACTTGTATGGCTGGTGTACGTACTTGGTGGTTGTATTACTGGTTATGGCTGGTGTACTTACATGGCTGGTGTACTTATATGGCTGGTGTACTTGTATGGTTACATGGCTGGTTTACTTACAAGGCTGGTGTACTTGCATGGCTATGGCTGGTGTATGGATGGTGTACTTACATGGCTGGTGTACTTGTATGGCTGGTGTACTTACATGGTTGGTGTACTTACATGGTTACATGGCTGGTGTACTTACATGGCTGGTGTACTTACATGGCTGGTGTACTTGTATGGTTACATGGCTGGTTTACTTACAAGGCTGGTGTACTTGCATGGCTATGGCTGGTATATGGATGGTATACTTACATGGCTGGTGTACTTACATGGCGTGTGTACTTGTATGGCTGGTGTACTTGTATGGTTACATGGCTGGTTTACTTACAAGGTGGTGTACTTACATGGTTACGGGTGTAGTTACATGGCTGGTGTAAAAATACATGGCTGGTTGACTTTATGGTTACAGGCTGGTTTTACTTACAAGGCAGGTGTAACTTGCATGGCATGGCTGGTATATGGATGGTATACTTACATGGCTGGTGTACTTACATGGCGTGTGTACTTGTATGGCTGGTGTACTTGTATGGTTACATGGCTGGTTTACTTACAAGGCTGGTGTACTTGCATGGCTATGGCTGGTGTATGGATGGTATACTTACATGGCTGGTGTACTTACATGGCTGGTGTACTTGTATGGCTGGTGTATGGATGGTGTACTTACATGGTTACATGGCTGGTGTACTTACATGGCTGGTGTCCTTACATGGCGGTGTACTTGTGGATGGCTGGTGGTAATGGTGTACTTACATGGCTGGTGTAAACTTACATGGCTGGTGTACTTGTATGGCTGTGTATGGATGGTATACTTATCTTTATGGCTGGTGTACTTACATGCTGGTGTGGTGTACTTGTTCTGGCTGGTGTATTGGTATGGATGGTGTACTTACATGGCTGGTGTACTTGTATGGCTGGTGTACTTACATGGTGTACTTACATGGCTGGTGTACTTACACGGCTGGTGTACTTGCATGACTGGTGTACTTGCATGGCTATGGCTGGTGTATGGATGGTGTACTTACATGACTGGTGTACTTGTATGGAGGTGGGTGTTACTTACTGGTTTGTAGGCATTACATGGTGTGTACTTGCATGACTGATGTACTTACATGGCTATGGCTGGTGTATGGATGGTGTACTTACATGGCTGGTGTACTTGTATGACTGGTGTACTTACGTGGCTGGTGTACTTACATGGTTGCATGACTGGTGTACTTACATGGCTGGTGTACTTACATGGCTGGTGTACTTACATGGCTATGGCTGGTGTATGGATGGTGTAATTACATGGTTGCATGACTGGTGTACTTACATGGCTGATGTACTTACATGGCTATGGCTGGTGTATGGATGATGTACTTACATGGTTGCATGACTGGTGTACTTACATGGCCGATGTACTTACATGGCTGGTGTACTTACATGGCTGGTGTACTTTCATGGCTGGTGTACTTACATGGCTGATGTACTTACATGGCTATGGCTGGTGTATGTATGGTGTACTTACATGGCTGGTGTACTTGTATGGCTGGTGTACTTACATGGCTGGTGTACTTACATGGCTGGTGTACTTACATGGCTGGTGTAATTACATGGCTGGTGTACTTGTATGGCTGGTGTACTTACATGGCTGATGTACTTACATGGCTGGTGTACTTACATGGCTGGTGTACTTACATGTACTTACATGGCTGGTGTACATACATGGCTGGTGTACTTACATGGCTGGTGTACTTATATGGCTATTGTATGGCTGGTGTACTTACATGGCTGGTGTACTTACATGGCTGATGTATGGATGGTGTACTTGCATGGCTGGTGTACTTACATGGCTGATGTACTTACATGGCTGGTGTACTTACATGGCTGGTGTACTTACATGGCTGGTGTACTTACATGGCTGGTGTACTTACATGGCTGGTTAGTTACATGGCTGGTGTACTTACATGGCTGGTGTACTTACATGGCTGATGTACTTACATGGCTATGGCTGGTGTATGTATGGTGTACTTACATGGCTGGTGTACTTACATGACTGGTGTACTTACATGGCTGGTGTACTTGTATGGCTGGTGTACTTACATGGCTGATGTACTTACATGGCTGGTGTACTTACATGGCTGGTGTACTTACATGTACTTACATGTACTTACATGGCTGGTGTACAGACATGGCTGGTGTACTTACATGGCTGGTGTACTTATATGGCTGGTGTATGGCTGGTGTACTTACATGGCTGGTGTACTTACATGGCTGATGTATGGATGGTGTACTTGCATGGCTGGTGTACTTACATGGCTGATGTACTTACATGGCTGATATACTTACATGGCTGGTGTACTTGCATGGCTGGTGTACTTACATGGCTGATGTACTTACATGGCTGATGTACTTACATGGCTGGTGTACTTACATGGCTGATGTACTTACATGGCTGGTGTACTTACATGGCTGGTGTACTTACATGGCTGGTGTACTTACATGGCTGGTGTACTTACATGGCTGGTTACTTACATGGCTGGTGTACTTACATGGCTGGTGTACTTACATGGCTGGTGTACTTACATGGCTGGTGTACTTACATGACTGGTTACTTACATGGCTGGTGTACTTGCATGGCTGGTGTACTTACATGTACTTACATGGCTGTTGTACTTACATGGCTGATGTACTTACATGGCTGGTGTACTTACATGTACTTACATGGCTGGTGTACTTACATGGCTGGTTACTTACATGGCTGGTGTACTTGCATGACTCGTGTACCGTACTTACATGGCTGGTGTATGGATGGTGTACTTACATGCATGGTGTTTGTTTGTTTGTTGGGGTTTAACGGCCTATGAACAGCTATGGTCATTTAATACTGGGTCAATGGGTTTAGTACTAAATCCCATATATTACCTGTACGAGTACATGTACATGTTCAAGTACATGTACAATTGGGGGAAAAATCCCAAAATCAGAACTGAATATTTACAATAACAAAACTATATATTCAGCCATGAAATCAGAATAATCCTGATCTGATGCCAGTTCCTCGCCACACCTCACATGACTGATGTACTTACATGGCTGTTGAGAACTGGACTGTTGTAGAACTGCGATATCAGTGCTGGTCTAGATGTGCCAGGTATTAGCATATTGTGCAACTTTCTGAATGTGCGTCCATAGTTCGTGGACACAAACACGCTGCTGGTTTGAGAGCCTGAATGAGAGCCTGAATTCCCAAGAGAATGGCCTTTCGTGAGCGCGACAATACATTCACTGTTCTGGCCGGCCCAGTGTATTATCAGTTGAGTATGGCTGTCATTGAGTTGCGACTGAAACAAGGGAAAAAGTAAACATTGGAAATTGTTCATACAGCATCTAATATGATTCTTAAAATATTAGAGGTATGGAACATCAGCAAAGGGAGATAACTAGCTGAACTAGAATGGCCGCGGCCAGCATGTAGCGCCCGCCGAGGAATAGAATGGATAATACATGCATGATGTTATGGTGTTTTATGGTTCAGTGACTCGTAAATTAAGACATTTAGAGCTGAGAATACACCTGGGGAGAATGCCCAAATTCAGCAGTTGAATTTACAATATCCTGATTTGTTGCCAGGTGATCTTACCACAGTAAAATATTTTGGGGCCTCAAACTTTTGCACGGCTCCTATGAAAAGCAGGGGATACTGGTTAAGACTGGTCGGGAGACATGAAATATGGTCGGATAAAGGGTCATGCATACAAACTGTGCTGTACACATTGATAAAGATGTGTATGAAGTTTGATGTCAATGAGTGAAGCGGTTGAGGAGATATAAGATGGGTAAAAAGTTTTAACGGAAATTTTACAAAAACTTTAACGCAAACCTCTAAGACATTTGACCTCGAACTTAGGCATGTGGGCAGCATGTGCATTGCGCACTATGAATATTTGGAGGATGGTAAACATGCATATGAAGTTTCAAGTCAATCAGTGAAGTGGTTGCAGAGATATAACATACGTAAACACTTTAAAGCAAAGTTTATACGAGGATGGCCGCGGCCCGCATGTCGAGCCCGCCGAGGCATTTGATGGTCTCAGAGTGTATTTATTGGAAGTTTGATGCCCAATAAGCATACAAAGTTTCAAGCAAATCTGACTTACGGTTACAGAGATAGTAGGAATGCGAAAACTTTAACGCAAATTTTGACAGAAACTTTAACGCAAACTTCTAAGTCATTTGACCTTGACATAGGGGCACAGGGGCCGCATGAGTGGGACACAGATTGAATGAATATATGGATGATGACTAATAAGCATATGAAGTTTCAAGTCAATGTGACTTATGACTGCAGAGATATAAGGTATTTAAAAACTTTAACGCAGATTTTGGAACGCAAACTTCTAAGTCATTTGACCTTGACCTTGGGCACAGGGGCCGCATGAGTGGGATACAGTATGAATATATGGATGATGACTAATGAGTCAATGTGACTTAGGACTGCAGAGATATAAGGTATTTAAAAACTTTAACGCACATTTCGGAACGCAAAATTCTAAGTCATTTGACCTTAACCTTGGGCACAGGGGCCGCATGAGTGGGATACAGCATGAGTGGGATACAGCATGAATATATTGATCAAGACTAATAAGCATATGAAGTTTCAAGTCAATGTGCAGAGATATAAGGTATTTAAAAACGCAGATTTCGGACGGACGCACGGACGCACGGACGGACAGACTGACGGACGCACGGACACCCGGACGTGATTGTGATGACTATGTCTCGCTTTCCGCAAGCGGGCTCGACAAAAAACTGTAACGCAAACTTCTAATACATTGACCCTGACCTCGGGCATGTGGGCTGCATGGGTATTGCGCACAATGAATATGTGGAGGATGGTAAACATGCATATGAAGTTTCAAGTCAATCGGTGAAACGGTTGCAGATATAACATACGTAAAAACTTTAACGCAAAGATTAGAAAAACTGCTACGCATACTTCTAAGACATTTGACCTTGACCTTGAGCATGTGGGCAGCATGTGTATTACGCACAATGAATATTTGGAGGATGGTAAACATGCATATGAAGTTTCAAGTCAACGAGTGAAGCGGTTGAGGAGATATAACATACGTAAAAACTTTAACGCAAAGTTTACAAAAACTTTAACGCAAACTTCTAAGACATTTGACCTTGACATTGAGCATGTGGGCAGCATGGGTATTGCGCACAATGCATATTTGGAGGATGGTAAACATGCATATGAAGTTTCAAGTCAACGAGTGAAGCGGTTGAGGGGATATAACATACGTAAAAACTTTAACGCAAAGTTTAAAAAACTTTAACGCAAATGAATGTTCATGTCAATGAGTGAAGCGGTTGCAGATATAACATTTTATGATACATAACAAGAGTGCCGTAAGTCACAAAATACGCCCGTCGAAGATGGGCCAGACAGCGAAGATGCAGAAATGTGAAGCTGTCATCAAGGCAAGAAACATTAATGAGAATTTGAAAATCTATAGCATTATTTCTTCCTCTTGTTGTAATAAACAGGTATACTAATTTAGGTAGAGATGTGTAAAGTAGAAATTATATAGAATTGGATACAAAAATGTAGAAAAATGGCTAAGTTAAAAAGGTGATGTTTTTGTTAAAAAATATTTTTTCGGCATAAAAACACCAAGGTGCACATCTTCAATATGTGTAGAAAACATGTGTAAAGTTTCAGATCGATTGACTGAACAGTTTCAGAGGAGTTGTGTACATAAACTCTGTACCCTATACAGAACGCAGGTGGAAGACTCGGACCTATGACACCAAAAAAATGCCTATTAAAAAAATCCCATTACCCCACCCACTTGGTCTCGTACATTACCATCTTCTATTTATAGAAAGGTGGGTATGAATATGGCTATTATAGAAAGAGCCCTCTCTTTTCCGATTGGCACAAACACAATAAACATCGATTAAATGTATGAAATATGTAAATGGCAATCGATAAAGGTATTAGGTGT
Source organism: Conchocele bisecta (assembly GCA_029237695.1). Classification (NCBI taxonomy): domain Eukaryota; kingdom Metazoa; phylum Mollusca; class Bivalvia; order Lucinida; family Thyasiridae; genus Conchocele; species Conchocele bisecta. The sequence goes on from CM055270.1 coordinate 95,011,835, forward strand.
GTGAATATACTCACTTCAAATCGCTGTTTCAAGTATTTATTGAGTTATTCGCGTTTTGATTACCCCATCCAAAGCGAAAGTTGCGTGTACGAAAGAATCTCACACAGAATCGGAGGCCGTCCGGCGTGGATTATTGGTCATATTTGGCCGATAGCTGATCGCCAGCTCAAACTAATGACGTGCACCATGACCATATACATTAGAAACTCCAACCATACAAAGTTCGTCCAATTGTGATCGTTCACCGATCTAAAAAACACTTTTTTGATTAATTTCGTTCATTATCTTGAACCGGGTCAATGCACCGGGCGCACGATTCACCCAAACCTCCCCAAAATCCTGATTTTCACCCAAAACATCCCCAAATCCTCATGTAATGAATAAGTTATCCAATTAATATGTCTCAAAACCTTTTACTATCGTTCTTAAGAAGTTATTGAATCTGATTTGAATACGTTTTTATGGTAAAAAGAGTCTTATTTCGATGTTTTAATTTAACTTAGGCATTCTAGCGCAGCCAAGGGAGATCATCCAAAATAAATTATGAGATAAATGCAAGGGAGATAAATGTTGTTTGACACATTTTTGTCAATTGAAACATGCAAGCTATTTACCATTCCAAATGTTTATTCATCTGTTTGTTTTATCTCAATCAATCAATCAAATTCAGAACATATGGCTTGAAAATATGACCACGTCCGTAAATGTCAAGTGTCTATGCAGTACGGGCCCGATGTGCAGCAAATCATCCCCAGATCTTCCCCAAATCCTCTTAATTACTCACTTTGTGATGTAAATACCAGCTTAAATTGTTACTAATCATTGAATAATACTATTTTCAGGTACCTAGCTGATGCAAGGAGTTTGGCTAAGAACGTGATATTAAAACGAAGCTCGCCAGAAGGTATTATTTGATAATTTCCTTAATATGCAACGGATTTTGATGAAATATGGCGCAGCAAACACGTCTTCATGAGCTGCATCTGGTGGTCTAGGGAGTTTGTCACAGACGTATGTTGTTTTTGCGAAGAATCGATTTCCGCGTCAGAGACACGGAAATCGATTCTTCGCAAAAACGAAAGAAGTTTGAACGAAAATACAGAGACCACCAAATGCAGTTTAACAAGACGCGTTTGATGCGCCATATTTCATCAAAATCCGTTACGTAATAAGGACACTATAAAAGAATATGTACTTTGAATCGGTACTTGTTGTTGTTATTAGTACCACGTGATCATACACCTTGTGTACATTGACTATAGAATGACTACATTTTTTGTCTACATGCTAAAAAAGTATAATCCACTATCCTATCAACATTCCGATCGCCTGTGGCCTGAAACAGCGGTTTCAACAGTTGTAACACGTTGTACAGCCATTCTCCAAAAAACATTACCATTACCAAAAAAGAATATTTTAAACTAGATTTGTCAGTAAGCGAGGCTTACGGAATACTCCCTGCATTGGCCCAGGTACCCCATAATATGTAGATTTTTTCCGTGGGCCTGACATATGAAAGGTAGTGGTCATAGACTTCATAGTTGTCAGATGCCACAATGTTAATGTGTTGTTGTTGTTTTTTTTTCAAAAAGTATAACTGGTTTATTGTGGAACGTACAAAGTATGTGACCTTGGGATCAACAGGGGTTGGACGGTCGTGGATTTGGCACATCATGATAGTAGACCCTTGGAGGAACGTATGCGTGAAAATATGGAAAATTTTCGAAGAAGGAAATAGAAGTTATAACAGATTTCTCTGATGTTAAGTTAAGTATTTGACCTTGGGATCGGCGGGGGTTGGACGGTCGTGGTCGTATCATACTCCGAAAGTGCACTAGATGATCAGCAGCTACACTTGTCAAAATTTCAATTGGGCCATTGTTCTCATCGTGCGTCACAATTATACTGGTAGTACATGAGTAAACTTTTGCTAGGCGGTGGTTCAAATGCAGTTTCATCAAATGAACTGAAATAATAGAAACATGTGACCGTAACATTATAGGGCCTATCCATGAGACTTTATTACTAATCGAACACACAGGTTGAAGTAACGGACCGAGGTCTATAAATACATTAAATATGCCTAAAAACATCAATAAATGAAGAAAAAAAAAGCTATTTTTTTTTGTTTACTCCATCCATAATTATAGTCTATATGGAGGGAGTAAAAAAGAATTAGCTATTTTTTTTCCATTTATTGATGCTTTTAAGGATATTTAATGTATTTATAGACTTCGGTCCGTTACTTCAACCTGTGATCGCACATGCGACTTTAGACATGAAGAACATGCTTTACAAAATGTACGATATCTTCTGTAAATGATGCCGAAAGTGGACTAAGTCTTCAAAGCAAATACAGAATACTTCATTTGTCCTGAAACTTTCGTCAAAGTTAGTTCGGCTTTATTTATGGGAAATATCATAGACACTAGATTGGTCAGTAAGCGAGGATTACGGAATACCCCCGCGTGTGCCCAGGTACCCCTAAATATGTAAAAAGAATTCCAAGTGTGTGGACTTGTGACCTTGACTCTGGGCACGAACGTGGGTCACACGGAGGTAGAGGTCCATTGGAGCAATGCGTGTGTCAAATGTGAAGCAGATCCGAGCAAGGAAATAGAAGTTATAACCAATTTCTCTCATGTTAAGTTTTGTAAAGAGACTAAGTATGTGACATTGACCTCGAGATCAGCGGGGATTTGTCACAGCATGATAGTAGAGCCTTAGAGGAATGCATGCATGAAATATTAAGAATTTTCGATGAAAGAAATAGAAGTTATAACATATTTCTCTGATGTTAAGTTTTGTAAAGAGACCAAGTGTGTCACCTTGACCTTGGGATCAGCGGGGGTTGAACGGTCGTAGGTTTGTCACAGCATGATAGTACAACCTTAGAGGAATTCACAAGTGAAATATTAAGAATTTTCAATGAAGGAAATAGCAGTTATAACAATATTTCTCTGATGTTAAGTTTTGTAAAGAGACTAAGTATTTGACCTTGACCTTGGGATCAGCGGGGGTTGGACGGTCGTGGATTTGGCACAGCATGGTAGTGGAACCTTACAGGAATGCATGTGTGAAATATTAAGCAGTTTAGATGAAGGAAATAGAAGTTATAACAATATTTCTCTGATGTTAAGTTTTGTAAAGAGACTAAGTATTTGACCTTGACATCATCGGGGGTTGGACGGTCGTGGATCTGGCACAGCATGGTAGTAGAGCCTGCCTTACAGGAATGCATGTGTGAAATATTAAGCATTTTAGATGAAGGAAACAGAAGTTATAACAATATTTCTCTGATGTTAAGTTATGTAAAGAGACTAAGTATTTGACCTTGACCTTGACCTTGGGATCAGCGGGGGTTGGACGGTCGTGGATTTGGCACAGCATGGTACATGTAGTAGAGCCTTACAGGAATGCATGTGTGAAATATTTAGCATTTTAGATGAAGGAAATAGAAGTTATAACAATATTTCTCGGATGTTAAGTTTACGGACGCACGGACGCACGGACGCACGCACGGACAACCTGACTCCAGTATACCCCCCACAACTCGTTGCGGGAAAAAAGTGAAAGTTCCGAGGAATTTTTGGAAGGTCAGAGAGGATATTCGTAAGAAAAAACGGTAGAAAAATGTGGTGAAATCATACATGGAACTGAATATCTATATAAAGTATATCTGACCCTGTTCTTCTTAGAGTATATTATACACAGCATTGAGTTGCCATCTCCGCCATTTTAGTTTGTACATGCTATCGGACAGTTTCACCACTTGGAGGGTTTCACACATACAACAAATAATGTATCAGAAAATCTACTAAAAGTTGGTGCAGTACCTCCCACATATATACAATGACAACGTCCTATAAATATTATTCCAGCAGACTATACAAAAAGCTAGATACATGTATCTGAGTATTTCTACCATCACTCACGGAACATTAGCATATCACAGTCCATTCCAGTTCCTTAGGGTTGAAAGGGTTAATGACAAAATTGTCAGTTTTTACTTTTTCGAGTGTTCTGAATTGTACATCTTTCAAAAGCCATATGCCGCCAAAATTATCAATGTATCCCAATTATTTTTAATTTTTATGACGCGTGGTAAAAACTTATATGACATTTTAGATCAATGACGTTGAAACAACGGCGTATACAAGGGGTGTTGATAAAATACCCGGACAAGTCCTATATATTTGTCATCTTTTATCGCATGTCAACCAAATTTGGATATTTCGTAGCCTTTCCAAGTGTTTCCCATTAGGCCAAGACAAAGAATGAAAATAATGTTTATTACAGTTGCTATTAATGTAACGTCATGTTTCGGATTGCGGCCCAAGTAACGTAATTCCGTATGAATAATTTTCAAATAAGGCAGAGTGTTGGCGTTTCCCTGTTGTTTGCTGCTGTCTGAAATAATTTTGGGGAACAGTAGCGACATTATTTAACATTTCGTATGCGACGACATATTTTCAAGTAGGAAGTAGGCCGCTTATAACATTAACTTTGTGACAAAACACGACGTCGGGCAGATTTCGTAGCTTGATACCTTATAATTGTCGCCGTGTGTCTTTCTTGAGGATCGCATTACCATCGCCTGATTCACACATACATTATTATGCAGTCAAGTGATAAGCTGATGATTTGATACTACAAATTGTGCGAAAAGCAAGTTTATGACCATCAAATTTCCAATTAATTTCAAGACTTTTCGAAAACTCCACCGACCTCACTGTGTGTGTTGTGCATAATGTATTGCTTATACACACACAATGAAGGAGCTGCATTGAAATCATTGATTCTGAATCTATTAGAGAGATTGTGATGCATTTGTTTTGCCAAATTCAATACAAACCCTGGATATATATGTCATTATATAGCTGCGTGTCTACCTCCGTTTATGATCAAATGAGCGGCATTAAATGGCATATCATTCGCTAGTACTGGATAGAATTGTTCAAAAGTGTCTCAATTTACCAAGATAATAGATGGTAATATCGTTGGCATACACTAGGTTGTTCATATTTAAGATTATTTAGGATTCAAGGTGCAGAGTAAGCGAAGACTTCGCTGATATGTAGCCAGTTAAATTATGCGTTCACCATTTTGAATTCATAAGGATTACCGACGAAAAAGAGTGACAATGTCAAAGCACGACAGTTAGGCGACAATGCACAGCGCCTGAAGCATTTCTAAGTCATCCATGCTGCGAGGAACTCGTGCAAGTATCCTTGCTATAATATTTTGTCACGACACCATGGCCATAACGTCAAACATGTATTCACGTTCAGTGACGTCACAAGTACGTGACGTCAAGTCATGACGTCATAATATGTGTACTAAGGTGCAAGGCATCGCGTCTCATATTAGTGAAAGTTTCAGTAAGTTATAATTTTCCGTTTTCTGTTCACACTTAATGTTAACTGACAACAGAAAACGTAAATGGGAGGGCAAAATGTGAACTTTTACAGCGACGCTACAAACATCGTTTTTCCGACGTCGTTTACCGCTTTACATGACGTTGTCATTAAGCCCGGTTTTTGTATGGCGCGGCCCATATCTACAACACTGTGTATTGTTCTTACTGTTATACCGTCTTTACTTAATTCTCAGACAGTTTAACAAACGCTTCAGATATCATACTTTGTATATAAATAAATAATGTTTATTGTGCGTTAGCTAAACACTATCACAATCAATATCGTAGTTCGTTTTCAGATGCGAACTGCCATTGGGTAGAACTATATATAGTCATGCAATGTAGTTAAACTTTTGTCTGTCTCCATAACGGAGTTTCATCCACACTACCCTAACTAAACACACTTATCGCAACATTTACACATCAATCAACATGTAAACGATTCTAAAAATAATTAATAAACTTTCTGAACTGAAAATTTATGGGTGATTCATAAAAAACATTCCGAGATTTAAGTTCCTGTAACTCCTTTGTATGAAGACATTTGTAATTTCACATAGTGATAGTACATGATGTTGTCTATAACTCCTATCAATTTGATCATGATAGACCGACTACAGTACAAATGGACTAAGTATGCAAAATATCATGTTGGAACTGACAATATCATTGATGCAATACTCTCGCAGATTTTCTCTGCCAGCTAACCTGTGGTCCCGCCATGATATCTGTCAGTGTCAGTCAGTGCCAAAATGAAACATTACACAAAGTATGCATTTACCGCGACAAATGTAGGTTCTACAAGAAGCTGATGGTTTCCATGGTTTCTGCCGGTGTTTTCTGGCATGGAAAGACGAATATTCACTTTATCAACACGGAAACGGTCGTTATTTGATAGGGGTTTGTTACGGGACATTCGGTGTTTGTATCCAAATGATGACTATGTGTTCCGACAGGATGTTGCATCATCACATACCAGCAGGGCAACACAATCTTATTTGTAGGATGCTACCCCAGAGTTGATCAAACAAGATGAGTGACCGCCACAAAGTCCGGACTGTAATGCAATGACTACTAGGTGTGGGATTCTCTTAGAGAGAAAGTTTACAGTCGTAGACAAGATATGTTCAATCAAGCGGAACTCAAAGCAGAGATTCAGAGATGTTGGAAGAAAGTGACATTGGCTGAGATGAGAAACAGTATTTCTTCATGGAAGAAATGTCTGTGTACTGTGGTAGAAGAGGATGGTGGGCCGATCGACCAATGTATGTTTTGTTTGTGTGTTTGTTTGTTGGGGTTTAACGGCATATCAACAGCTAATGTCATTTAAGGCCGGGTTAATGGGTTTAGTACTAAATTTCATATTCATATATTACCTTTACAAGTACATATACATGTTCCATTTTTTTATACTCACCCGATATATACAGAATTTTAACATGCCTTCCAAGATCCTGTCGTCTGTAACAAAATAGTTGATTTATTTGCTGATGGCATGTATGTGCCAGCACAGGTATTAAGCACATGATTGTTTCGTTTATAGATGCAGCAATGGCCGTTTTATCACTTGATATAGTACCCATAACGTATTTCAAGTTGTATATTTGAATCACTGGTATGGTGTTTGCATATAAAACGGTTTATAACATAACTTTGAATATGAAGAAACAACAATTCCCCGTGCGTAGTAGATGCCAATGTCACTGACGGATGATGGCATACATACCAGGATCATATAAAACATAACGCAGTTGTTATTGCACACCAGGGAACATACGGTAATTACATGGCATTGAAAATAATATTTGATAACGGAATAAACTAGAAATGTTGCCTGTCGGCACACGAATACCCCCACTGGCAGCCAAAGAAAACGAGGCATTGTTTATCATAAGCCATTTAGCCGAGCGTTAAGGTTTCAAACGCATCAAGTCTGTGACCTTGACCCTGGGCATAGTGTGATAATCCATGCATCGGTGTAGAAGATATAGAGCGGAAGGGAATTTAAATAGGTTTTACCTTTGACCTTCAACTGTGACCTTGACCTTGGACGTAGGTGCATGGTTATTGATGGCGACACACCTTCTCATCATGAGAAACATTTGTGCCAAGCCATTTGATAATCCATGCATCGGTGTAGAAGATATAGAGCGGAAGGGAATTTCAATAGGTTTGACCTTTGACCTTCAACTGTGACCTTGACCTTGGACGTAGGCGCGTGGTTATTGATCGCGACACACCTTCTCATCATGAGAAACATTTGTGCCAAGCCATTTGATAATCCATGCATCGGTGTAGAATATATAGAGCGGAAGGGAATTTCTATAGGTTTGACCTTTGACCTTAAACTGTAACCTTGACCTTGCACGTAGGTGCGTGGTTATTGATCGCGACACACCTTCTCATCATGACAAACATTTGTGCCAAGCCATTGATAATCCATGAATCGGTGTAGAAGATATAGAGCGGAAGGGAATTTCAATAGGTTTGATCTTCAACAGTGACCTTGACCTTGGACGTAGGTGCGTGGTTATTGATCGCAACACACCTTCTCATCGTGAGAAACATTTGTGCCAAGCCATTTGTGAATTTCAATATTTTTTACCTTTGACCTTCAACTGTGACCTTGACCTTGGACGTGGGTGCGTGGTTATTGATCGCGACACACCTTCTCATCATGACAAACATTTGTGCCAAGCAATTTGATAATCCATGCATCGGTGTAGAAGAAATAGAGTGGAAGGGAATTTCCAACAGACCGACCGACAGACCGACCGACAAGCGGACTCCTATATACCCCCAACAAACTTTGTTTGTGTGGGTATAATGACATATATGACATAAGTTATTACCTCCGTAACGGAGGTAATAACTTATGTCATATATGTCATTTATTTTTGCCTTTTAAAGTAGACACACTTTATAAGCATTTGTAATGAAGTCCATGGATAAGAACATAAGTTCATATTAGGTATATGATTAACAGTAGATAGTGTAATTTCGTGACAGGCCATGAAGAGTGACAAAATAAATGTGTGACAATCATGTTTTCTGTGAATGATTAGTTGAACAAACTTCTTTTTACCATTGCCTATGATGTTTTCACACTACTTTGTGTGTTAACCGTTTCCACAGTTCCACATAGGGTAGCTACAATTTCGTTATGGAGGACAGGCAGGATTTTGCGGCAACAGATTTTCTTAAAACAATCACCATTTACTTACAATTACTGTTGAGCAAAATGTGTGCCATAACTTAAGAAAAATAAAATTGGACATTGAGTTCTTGTTGATTTGTGCCGATCGTGTGCATTCAATTATAGTAAAACATGCCAGCGACAGAGCAAAATGACGTACCGTGAGCTTATTATCAGCGAATATTTAAGCAAATCCTGCAACAAGACTGCACAACTGCTTTGGAATATATTCATATATAGTTGTTGTTCAAAATAAATTGAATGTTGAATACGTTTAAGTCCCATTCGAAAGTATAGCGCTGGAATCAGGGATGCATCCAGGATTGCAATAAATGGGGGCATCTGCCTCACAAAAAGGGGCATCACTAATGCAGATCCGAACGAGCGTAGCGAGCGAGTTGGCGAGGAGGGTCCGGCGGCATGCCCCCACCCCCCCCCCCGGACAATTTTGAAAAAACGGTGTCCAATTATGGCATTTTACATGATCATACATGTATCCGAGACCTAAATACTGATGTAAAATATGGCCAATTTTTAAAGCAAAACTGTCTGGTACGTACGGTACGGGAGGGACACAGAGTTACAGGCTGCAACTAAACTGAAGTCACACACTCACAGTCCATTACCTAACTGTCTGCAAACACTTGCATTATAACTGGCTGATATCACTATTAAATTACAGGTGGAAGACTCAGACCTAGGACCCAATATTTGGCTCATTCTGAAAACGTTACCACACCCACCCATTTCCATACACTATACCTTACAGCCTTTCCAAGGTAAGAAACAGCTTCGCAAAAATGCCATATTTTCGGGATCGCTCAAACACCACACATTTCGATTTTTCTACTGACTTATGTCTCTGGTAATCGATAAATACATTCACTTCAAGCATCTGCTTTTAGCATTTCGTTAGTTACGGGCAAATTACTACCACAGACAAGGCGATAATTGTATGTCCGAATAAATGTCACCCATTTTTGTGGGCTGTGGAAGCATAAATTACGTGTTAAATCAGGCCGAAATCCCATTACAGTTTCAACATATTCAAGTGGATCACTGCAATAAACATCAGTAACACCAAATTTTACAATTTGTGACTAATAGATATCATCCACTAACCTTGAATTATCTAAAATGTCATATCTTTTGATTTGCGTTCCAACATTTCGACAGAGCCTTCCGTGAACTTTTCTTTCGGATTCCTTTTGTTATATTCGCAGAATGATCAATAATGACGTCACGGGAAAACCCGAACTGGAGTATCATACATACTTCTATATTTGTTCAATCAATCAGGTGGCGATGTGTGAAGCTATGGAAGGTAATATCCGCCACAATTATATGTGACTTGATCCTTGCGTGCTGATGACATTACAACTTATTTTCATGTTATTTCATTCGTCATTTGTATTTATTACATTTGAAATATGCTTGTTGTAATTGTATTTGTCTTTCTTACATGTCCATTCTGCTGATTGCTTTGTTCATTCGTCTTAGTTACATTACACTTATTGATACGTCCTTATTCATGTCACTGTTTTATTGCACTAAGCATTTGCAATAGAAAGTAAGAACAAAGCACTTAGCACTTTGAATAAGGTCGAAAGCTACAAGGACAAAGCCGCAGGAATTAAGCATCAAGCCACAGTCCGAAAGCGGAATGCCGCAAGCAGAAAGCATCAAACCACAAGCAGAACGATGCAAGCAATATATGGGTTAGTAGTGCGTCATTATGACGTCAGATGGCATTGCTGTCCGCTCAAGCAATTCTCCCTATAATACATTATAGTCCGACATCTGATTGGCTATTCAAGTCACACCTCCAATGCCTTTGTTGATGTAAGATTTCACTCACAAATTATCACAGTATAGGTTATAAGACACCAAATAGTTTTACTATATACTTTAACCGAATCCCATTCAATAAGGCCAGTCTCTCCTACTTTCACTATTCGTATGGATGTTGTGGGACCTACTTGTACATGACCTGCAGCCGGTCTGTACTGGTTCTGCATGAATTAAACAATAGGTTCACTTACTCCTAAGAAAGAAAAATCCAACCTCGTCATGTCCCCCAATATTGTTTACATTTTGTATTGGCCACGGAAACTCTGTTTACATCACATGACCAACACCCCCACATGTCCTCAAGTGAAACTGTGTAGTAATGGATCAAGATTTGCAAGCAAAATGTGTCAGTGACCTCAAAACACCCGCACGATTTTGTTCATACTGGACTACTATTACCCTCTTGACGATTTCGCACCATTTATTATTCTCTAACCAATATTAACTAAATTGCATACGTATGTATGATGTTTGACTTACTAATGTGTTTTATACATACATGTATCCTCATAATTAAATTACATATGTACGTAATTGAAAACAATCACATTTTTATAGTAAGTTACACATATGGTAACTTACACAGGTTGACTGTCAAACTGGCCCGTTACCGATGCAAACCAATAACCGCCAGGGATCAGACTAAGGTGGCCCACCACCATTGATTTTCCCTAAAACACTAACCCGTTACCACATATTTTGCTATTCTCTGCTACTTTCATTTTTCTTACGGATGTTGTGGGACCTATTTTCCAATAACTTGCACCCATTCTGCTCTGGATCTTCACTAATTAAAATATAGATTTAATTATTGTTGAAGCTGGGGTCCCACCCAGTAGCTACACAGTTTTCTTTATGGAAAGTAAATAAGTGTATAATTGCAACTAGTCCACCACTTTTAAAAATTACGAGTGCCAACTACACAGATATAATTATTTAGTAATCTTTAATGTACTCATAGCGACTCGCGGTGGTATCAAGCTAGTTCCATATGTAAATAATGCAGTATTTTTAAATTATTTATATCAATTAAATGCTGAATAAATATCTTTATCGACATATCATAAAGTATGATATTGCACATCAAAAAATAAATAAATGGAATAAATAGTTGCTTCCGTTATCATTTCAAGGAAACATTGTTATCGCCCCTGATATCAAACTGGCATTACACACACGTATAATAATGTCAATTAGTACGTCTGTTAATGGTAAATCAATGTTCGTTTTGCCAGAAAAATGTCAGATTAAAAGAATAAAGAACAATAACTGCGTCTGTCGAACGCGGATGCCACCTGCAGCATATTTGAGAAACTGTGACAAAGTGGTTAAGTCATTTAAGTAACCTGGTGAAGGTGAAAAGGCGAAGGTCATATAAATTATGTAAATGCAGGTGTGGCACACATACCAATGAATGAAGTGTTGAAGTATTGAAGCGATTATGCAACTTATGTAGATGATATGGCCATTTTGAGAAACTGTGACGAAATGGTTAACCAAAATTGTTAAGTCATTTAAGTAACCTGGTGAAGGTGAAAAGGCGAATGTCATATAAATTATGAAAAGGCAGGTGTGGCACACATACCAATGAATGAAGTGTTGAAGTATTGAAGCGATTAAGCAACTTATGTAGATGATATGGCCATTTTGAGAAACTGTGACGAACTGGTTAACCACAATTGTTAAGTCATTTAAGTAACCTGGTGAAGGTGAAAAGGCGAAGGTCATATAAATTATGTAAATGCAGGTGTGGCACACATACCAATGAATGAAGTGTTGAAGTATTGAAGCGATTATGCAACTTATGTAGATGATATGGCCATTTTGAGAAACTGTGACGAACTGGTTAACCAAAATTGTTAAGTCATTTAAGTAACCTGGTGATGGTGAAAAGGCGAAGGTCATATAAATTATGGAAAGGCAGGTGTGGCACACATACCAATGAATGAAGTGTTGAAGTATTGAAGCGATTAAGCAACTTATGTAGATGCTATGGCCAGTTTGAGAAACTGTGACAAAGTGGTTAACCGAAAAGTGTGACAGACGGACAGACGGACAGACAGACGGACAGACGGACAAACGGATGGACGGACTCACTGGGAGGTACTTGTGCATATTTTGACTTACGGGGTGTGGGTTGTACAAATGGTACTTGTGTGTAGCACCTTATCTGTCCATTACTGTGAGATGCATATAACCATATACTTGTGAGGGACATCTACCAAATCAATATTTTTCAAATACAGTACGTCTGTACAGTATGATCAAGGTCAATGGGTTTAGTACTAAATCCCATATATTACCTGTGCAAGTACATGTACATGTTCAAGTACATGTACACATGGGGAGAAAATCCCAAAATCAGAACTGAATATTTACAATAAAGCTATATATTCAGCCCTGAAATCAGAATAATCCTGATCTGGTGCCAGGTCCTCGTCACACCAGAATCACTTGACCCCCTACCAAAAGCAGCAGGATCAGTAATAATGTTACTACTTTTATAATGGGCAATAACCCAATTCAACTCCCAGGTAAAAAGAGCCAAAGATAAAAACGTACCTGATGGCCAAACCAGGCATATCGTGATTCCTATAAGGAGGAACCGTTACCCCTACCGTTAATTTACACCATCACGTTCGCCCGACCAACCACCCAGATGTTACAAATGCATATATGAAGTATCAAGATATTCTTGACAGTAGAGTTTGGTATGCAGACACAGACACAAACACCGATGTGGCGACAATTGCTCTTCGTTATCTTCAACAAGCACATGATACATAGTTCGGTTGTAATGGTGTTAAACGGCCTATCAATAGCTACTGTCATTTAATGCCGGGTCATCGCTCGCCCATTTTTTATCCCGGGGTTATCATTTTATCAAATTTGAAAGAGCACTGACTAGATCATTCCTGCCAAGTTTCGTCGAAATCCGTCTAGCGATATGTAAAAAGATTTTTTCTTAAGAATTTGACCTACTTTTCTATGGTGGCCATCTTGGATATGCGACAACGTCCATTTAAACAAATCTGAAAAGTACCAACACATAGACCATCCCCGTGAAGTTTGGTCAACATTTGAAGAAGTGGACGACAGACGGACGAAAAACGGGTAACAATAGCTCACTTGAGCCTTTGGCTCAGGTTAGCTAAAACATATATTCAGCCGAAATTAGAATAGCCCGATCTGAAGCCAGGTGCTCATCACGCAAAAGCCGCATCCCCGAAATGTAATACAATTAGCACTAATCGGAATTCGGATATCATGCTCCAAAACGGCTACCCACAATATACCTAGTTATACTCTAGTTGGAAATAACCACTACAACAAAGTGTATGTGCTTAAACTTTTATTGAAAAATCTGAATAAAATGGATATGGTACAGCACCACTATTACATAAATTTGTAGGCAAGTCGGTGATCAATAAAATCAATAGTTGCTGGAATTTCGTCAAATGAAATAAATTGGGGAGGGTGACTTTTTTGTTATTGATGAAAAACTACTTACATTTAAATATTTCTGAAATGTAACGTGTTTAATAGCCAGAAGTTTGTAGGCAGCAAAATGTAGAACAGACAGTAGGTACGTATATCTAAGTACTGGGTTGTTGTTGTTCTTGTACGACGTGTCAGCGCTTGCTTTCTGCAATCGTGACATTTTAAACTAACTGCAAGTTTGTCTATTACCATATCTGTAAATATGGGTTGATAATTGACTAATTTGTCAGCTGCACTGAAAAACCCTCCCTACTGTAAAAACTACATTTTGTTGATACCCGATAAAGCGTGAATTGCAAAACTAATCATACAAGTTAGGCAATACCATTTGAGCCAGTTTCTGTCTGAGACTTACCTTGTAGCATTGCTATATGTGGACGCTAATTACTTAGAAACAGTACGATATTTTCCACAAATGTAATCAAAAATTGTAGAGCACATGCAGAATTTAATTCTGCATGAATTCTGCTAGTGTTTATGAAATGTTGACAAGATTTCGGGACCTATGTTCCTTAACCAATATATGTAGCATATGTCAATGCTATAAGGTAAGTCTCAGCAACTGGCTCATTTGATATCAATCACTAGAAATGTGGCCAGTCGGCACACGAATGCCCCCGCTGGCAGCCAAAGAAAACAAGGCATAGTTGATTACAATTCATTTACCCGAGTGTTAATGTTTTGAACGCACCTTCAGCCTGGGCTTAGCGGGGGCGGGACGAATGTGGATTTGTCACAGGGTGGCAGAGGACCATCGGAGCAATGCGTGTGTAAAATGTGAAGCAGATCCGAGCAAGGAAACAGAAAGTATAAGCCATTTACACAAGCGTTAAGGTTTTGGGACGTACGGACGGACGTACGGACGCCGGTAACACTATATGCCCCCCTCACCGTGCGGTGGCGGGGGCATAATAAAGTACACATTGGCAACCGCGCAACATGTACACCATTTGTTTTGTGTAAATTTATTCTGGCGTCCATTATACCGGTACCTTTAAAACATGATTCCTGCATGACTGGAATGGATCAAATACAGTAGCTCACACTCACAGATACAAACAGGCGCACGCTACGGCAGAAACATACAAGAAACAAAAGTGCTGTAAGTCGCAAAATACGCCCGTCGAAGATGGGCCAGACAGCGAAGATGCAGAAATGTGAAGCTGTTACCAAGGCAAGAAACATTAATGAGAATTTGAAAATATATAGCATTATTTCTTCCTCTTGTTGTAATAAACAGGTATACTAATTTAGGTAGAGATGTGTAAAGTAGAAATTATATAGAATTGGATACAAAAATGTGGAAAAAAATGACCAAGTTTAAAAGGTGATATTTTTGTTACAAAATAGTCTGTCGGCATAAAAACACCAAAGTGCACATCTTCAATATGTGTAGAAGACGTGTTTATAGTTTCAGATCGATCGACTGAACGGTTTCAGATGAGTTGTGTACACAAACTCTGTACCCTACATAGAATTGTATACCAAAATGTAGAAAAGATGGCTAAGTGAAAAAGGTGATATTTTTGTTAAAAAATAATTTTTCGGCATAAAATTACCAAGGTGCACATCTTCAATATGTGTAGAAGACGTGTGCATAGTTTCAGATCGATTGACTGAACGGTTTCGGAGGAGTTGTGTACACAAACTATGCATTTTTTCTGTCCGTCGCCCGCCCGCCCCGCGGTAAAACAAGTAAACATAATGTTTTGCATGTATGAGTTACTGCAACTTGTCAATCATTCTGAATACCTTCTTTTTCAGAACATCCTTCCTTCTTTCTCCTGTGAATCAAGACAGCATTGATTTTGCTTTTAGCAATGGCTTTTGTGCAGGCGCTTGGTTTAGGCCGAGTCTTTGAATCAAAATATATTTTAAAAAATACATGTATTTCCTACTCCTCTTCAGTACTCCAAGGTATTTGATTGAACTTCGGAGGATTCTTCCGCAGTCTGGAATCAGTAGACATTGAGCCCTCCTTTTCCTCAAAGAAGTTCTCTGCTTCAAACAACATCTCTGTATACGTGTCAGGGTTTGTCGCTTTGTCGTCGTCATCTGACGCAGTTTGAACTTGCTGTACGTACTGTGGGGCTACATCCTGTTGATTGTCACCTTCCTTATGGTCACCGGACAGCACAATATCTGAAAACAAAAACTGGCATTGTTAAACGAAGTTAATCACCTCGCTGGCAGCCATGATAAAAACAAAATCCAAATCCTCAGTGACCGTGACCTTGGGCGGTCGGACTTGGCTCGTATGCAAAACAAAGTACCATCCCTAGACACATTGTGACCAACTATTATCAAAATCGGTGAAGCGGTTCATGAGTTATTGAAAAAGGAAAAGTGTTACTATTCGTACATAACTACGTACGCACGTACGTATATACATGAACGAATGCTATAATATCCCCTCTTGCCTATAGCGAGGGGATAATAACAAAGCATACATGTAACACAATGAATGATAACAACTGGCACAAATGTGCCTCATGCATGTATCGCTCACAACCGAGATCTTAAACTGTGTCCATATAACAAAATATAGGTAAAATCAATCATGTGGTAAATGGGTAATGAAAACCAGATACAGGCCAAAAGCAGTCACATGGAAAAAAGAAACATTTCATGTGAAGCAATTTGAAGCTAGTAATAAAATAATGACCTTTTGTTCATTTTGGATGACCTAATTATGCAATTAGGACAACAAGCATACCAGCGTGTTATACTGGTGATTATTTGGCATATAAACATATCACTTTCACCAATCAAAAAAATAACACGATCACTTCCAGCAAAAAATTATTTGACATTCACCCACGGTCTCCACCAAGTTTTGACGCAGTCACCACTTTACAAAACCAGAAAGAGCATCAGATGTGACCTATATTGCAAAGAGGCCATCTGCAAATCAGTAAGGTACCATTGAGCTGGATCTCATCCAATCGCTTGTTCTGGAAGTCAGCAATACACCCCTGATCTTGTAGAATCAAGATTTTCGCTATCTGGGTGATTTCCAAAATGTCGCTTGTGCACCTGCAAAAATAATTGTCAGTTCCGGTCGTTATTATACCCACTTTTTTAGGAAAAAAAAATGGGTATATTGTTTTCGTCACGGGTGTCCGTCCGTCCGTACGTCCGTACGTCCGTCCGTCCGTCCGTACGTCCGTCACGTTTCTTGTAACTCGAAAAACTTGTTCACCTTCATACCTACGCGCCTGATATTTGGTATGTAGCTTCGTTATCATGTGCAGATGCGCAAAGTGAATTCGGATTTTTCATCCGACCCTCCATCATGGATTATCTCCCCCTTTCGGACTCAGAATTTCCCATTATTTCCTTGTAACTCGAAAAACTTTTTCACCTTCATACCTACGCGCCTCATATTTGCTATGTAGCTTCGTTATCATGTGCAGATGCGCAAAGTGAATTCGGATTTTTCATCCGACCCTCCATCATGGATTATCTCCCCCTTTCGGACTCAGAATTTCCCATTTTTTCCTTGTAACTCGAAAAACTTTTTCACCTTCATACCTACGCGCCTCATATTTGCTATGTAGCTTCGTTGTCATGTGCAAGTGCAAAGTGAATTCGAATTTATTTTTCATCCGACCCTACCATCATGGATTATCTCCCCCTTTCGGACTCAGACTCCCATATTTTTTCCCATTTTTTCCTTGTAACTCGAAAAACTTGTTCACCTTAATACCTACGCGTCTGATATTTGGTTCGTAGCTTCGTTTTGATGTGCTGATGCGCAAAGTGAATTCGGATTTTTTATCCGACCCTCCATCATGGATTACCTCCCCCTTTCGGACTTAGCATTTGGGGAAAGTGGGTATATTGCGATGGCGCGCCATCGACTTTTTCTAGTTTAATTCTGTAAATGTCTCTGTACATTAAAGAATATTTATGACAATAAATGTAGGTCCTTGCATTCTTATGCTCTTTGGTTTTCTTTCGGGAATATTGCTTTCTATTGTACGACAAAGGTTATACTTGGCAGTTGATACCATGAGAAATGTAACTGTTTACTTTGTTTATAGGTGTGCACTTGTGTAGGTTGCTAGGAAGTCTAACAAATTCAGCCAAGAACAGTTAACTTAATACAATATCCCAGATCTGGTGTGAGGCATTCAAAATGACACAACAACAACACTTAACTCCATCCACTTTTAGTTGCTGTCTATGACAAGCAGGTGTGACTGTAGAATTAGTTACTAAATTATATCTGACAGAAGCAGGGCCATGTTTTACCTGTGAAAATGTAAATGTTAGTTGCAGTTATTTTTTATGAATTAACTAGATTGGTCAGTAAGCGAGGCTTACGGAATACCCCCCGCGTGGGCCCAGGTACCCCTAAAATATGTAAAAAATTCCAAGTGTGTGGGCTTGTGACCTTGACTCTGGGATTAGCGGGAGCGGCATGGACGTGAATTTGTCACAGGGTGGTAGAGGTCCATTGGAGCAATGAGTGTGTGAAATGTGAAGCAGATCCGAGCAAGGAAATAGAAGTTATAACCGATTTCTCTGATGTTAAGTTTTGTAAAGAGACTACCGTATAACCTCGAATTAACGCCGCCGGGGGCGTTACATTTTACAAAAGGGGGGCGTTTATTATTAGCCACTAAAAAAGGAGGGGGGGCGTTAATTCAAGGTTATACGGTAAGTATGTGACGTTAACCTCAAGATCAGCGGGGATCGTAACATGTTACTTTTGAGAAGTAACAAGTTAGAAATGTATGAACTATATTATAATAAATACACACATTACTAGTGTAGTAGTACGGCCATAGTACAATAATCGAACATTTGTACTGCCTTGCGGTACAAGTCGGCTTTTATAGCGACATGATAGTGTTCGTCTCACACGCAGGCGGCCTGGCTTCGATCCCAGCCGCCGACAAGATATTTTTCACTTTATAACACATTCCCCTCCTACTACACTAGCAATTACCGTAGCATTAGACATGGGGTGTTAGAAAATAGTTCTAACGTATTAGACATCTTGGCTGTTAAGTGTTTGTGTTATAAGTGCCATTTCTAAAGTTCTAATGTGTTATTTTTGACACAAATTTGGGTGTATCTGATATTTGAATGGAGACTTTTCCCCCAACAGTTTTTACTCAAAAGTCAAGTGTGTGCGTGTGTCATATATTCAGACAATAACCGCATGACTGCCCCACTGGGACAATACAAAATGTAAACTGAAATGCTTCAACTATGAACCTATCTGCATCTTTCCAATCTAAGGGGTGATGGATGCAGACACAGGTCAATTACAAACATGTACTCAAATGAGTGTGATTTGTTAACACAATGGCATTGTAGGCAGAATATAATGTTGGACTGAATTCCTTGTGCGTGCTCCCCCATTCCATCACCTCCTCTCCAATGTTTAAGAAAATGATAGGCGCATTAACATGTATTACCCATGCCACAGCTTACTGAAGCAATGTTTCCAGGGAAGTGCCGAACAGTTGGATTGTTTATAGTGATGCTGAAACGTAATATTTTCAACAATGCACTACAGCTGAAATAAAGCGCTTCTGGTTATAACGCTATCTCCATATTCACCCTATGGCTGCCAAAATGGAAAACCCTAACTAAGATAAATAACTAAGTAAGTAAAATGAAAATGTAGTTGGTCACATGGTGGTCACAGATTTGACACAATGGTTATAGGTGTACACTGCCAGTTGATGAAGTTGTCCAAGTTGTGTGGCTGTAGCGCCAATAGTATTGAACATAGAAGCTTGACAAATATGCTATCAGAGAGTGGCAGACCCCCACCCAGAAAGTTAATGACCAAAGTGTGAGGGTTGTCAGCATAGCTTCTGCGTTTCGCAAAATTGTAAATAATTTTCTACAGACAAACGTCAGAGAGACATAGGGGCGATTGCTACCCCCATTGCTTTACAGACAGGGGTTAAAAACCTCAACCAAGGGAAATACATGTAACTAAGTAATCAAAGTAAAAAAAGTAAATGGAGGTCACCTGATTATCAACCACATACTTGACAGTGGTTATTGGTTTTCAAGTTCAGCTATGCTCCGAACATGAAAGTGTCTGAGGCAGAGCTCCAGATAAGGTGCGTATTTGCGTAAATACCCAATTAAAATTACCAAAAACCCAATTGAAGTAGTGAGTATCAAAAAGCAATGAAAACTTTGTGGTATCTTTATCAAGCTACAGAAAACAATAAAGAGACCACAAATATAGCATATTTTTCTATTTTTCCATGAAAACACATCTTGGTATTTCATTAGAATTGTCTCCAAGGAGAAAATTCTAATGAAATACCAAGATGTGTTTTCATTTAGAAGCAATCTA
Source organism: Conchocele bisecta (assembly GCA_029237695.1). Classification (NCBI taxonomy): domain Eukaryota; kingdom Metazoa; phylum Mollusca; class Bivalvia; order Lucinida; family Thyasiridae; genus Conchocele; species Conchocele bisecta. Next base: position 95,032,136 of record CM055270.1, read on the forward strand.
TTAAATAATTTATGTCTGTTGATGTGTAAACAGTAGTGTGAATATATTTTACACAATTCAAATTTTGAAATACCTAATTGCTTCAGAAATGATGGAGCGACAATACTCAATTACTAATTCCTTATCTGGAGCCCTGCTGAGGTAATTAAAAGTACAGGTAACTCGGTATTGTGTACATTGATCTCATTAAAATTGGAAGGGGCCAGGAAAATATGGTGGTTGCATACATGTGTGATCACATTCAAACTATTTTTAACTTGTAAATTGTTCTTTAGGACATTGTGCACACCACAGTGTATGTACAGGATATCGCACGCCACAATGTATGGAAATCGCACACCGCTGTATTATTAGTCAGACATATACAGAAAGTATTTACTTTGTCAAAAGCTGCAAGTACAACCCAGTGTATGGACATCGCACCATACAATATCTATCAGACATACTGAAATTATTTTAATTTTTAAATTTTCTTAATTAATGCAAGTACAACCCACAGTGTATGGACATCGCACCCCTCAGTATCTATCATTAATCAGACATGCTGAAAGTATTTAAATTTTTAAATTGTTCTAAAATGCAAGTACAACCCACAGTGTATGGACATTGCATCCGACAGTGTATGGGCATCGCACCCCGCAATATCTATCAGACATACTGAAGTTATTTAAAGTTTAAATCATGCAAGTACAACCCACAGTGCATGGCCAAAGCATCCCACAGTATATGGACATCGCACCCCTCAGTATCTATCACTAATCAGACATGCTGAAATTATTTTAATTTTTAAATTGTTCTAAAATGCAAGTACAACCCACAGTGTATTGGACATTGCACCCAATCGCATGATTTATACCGGACTCGATTATAGATGGGCCGCGCTCTGTGAAAACCAGCCTTAATGACAACGTCATGAAAGCCTGAAAATGACGTCGCAAAGTTACGCTTAAAACCAACGTCTCGTCGGATTTTGACACTTGAAATCGTTGCGTCATTGCAATAAGTTGTCCTATTATATTTATAGCCGTACGCTTTACTAATTGTGGCTCACAAATACGTTAATTTTGGATACGCGTGGCAGAATCGTATAGTTGTTTTCATAGTGGTTCAGAAAGTTGTCTGATTTTTTTTCGGTTTCCTTCAAGGAAACACGTAGTGATTTTGTCGATTATTTTTTATACAAATGGGCATATTGCAAATGATTTTTATAATATTATATGGACGACTTGTGCCCTGACATTTGAAACTAAATAACCATACGACCGGTATTGTTTAGATAACACATCACAAAATCAGTATTATGTAATCATATTGCGAATATTTCTTTTAAACTTTATTTATAATTATTTATACAACAGCATATGCAGCATATGCTCAATAAATGTAAATCAATAAATTGTAATTTACAGACGATCTTAAATTTGCACTTACGAACATTTTAGTGGTAAGAAGTTTAGTGAAACGGGCCCCAGGCACGTAGCCTACTGATGTGTATATGTATCTGCTACCACTTACATGTACCTTAAACAAATATCACATTGAATCAGCCGTAGGATTGCCGTTTGATAACAATGTAACTATTCTTTAAAATTACCACTTGTAAATATGGTTATATGAATGTATAGTAATTTTACTAGTATATTTGCAATCATTGCAGACACTGATCAGACTGCACAGATGCACAGGTCTCCAACATTTACACATTTAAGAAGTCCGACTTTGTCAGATAGTTGTTAATTTACTTACTATATGCACATTGTACTAAACAATGTACGTCTGCGTGCTTTGTTTTTTCAAAGGGCCGTTCTAGTCGGAGGTATCTAAATAATATAAAGCAAACAAACACACATTCCAGATTTGCAGATTAAACGCGTCTAAACAAATGTTGCAGGGTGTGGAGCCTCATTCCAACGAAATATATTTTGTGATCGGGTCAAATTTAGTGTATTATGGCGGTTACAGTCTTCCTCTTGTCATGCTCGGTGTATGTGATTGCATCACGGATTACATTATCGAGGAAAACCTTGAGGACACCACGTGTCTCTTCGTAGATCACACCACCTTGGAGAGCCAAACGGCGGATAGCTGGCTTTGTGATAGCCTGGATGTTATCACGCGACACATTCCTGCTGTATGTTAGATCACGTAACACATTCCTGTAGCGTTTAGCGCCGCCTTTCCGAGTCCTTTTCCTCCCTTACATCTCCTCATTTTTCCGACATTAATGTATACATATTGCAGTCTTATGAAGAAAAAAAAAATTCAAATGGTAAACCCATTATCAAAAATTCAAACCCACACAAATATAAAAATACACAGTAATGGATAATTTTGCTCTGAAGGTTCGATTGACCACTTTCGATTTTAACAACTATGCATTCCATTTTATAAATAAATACGTATGCTGTCGCGCGGATATCACATGAAAATAAAAATTGTATGAAGGAATCTGCATAGTACGGTTGATAAATGCGAACATAAAATTTGAAGAAAACTTACAAAAAGAAATCAGTACCGGCAGTAAATTCATAGACAGGATCGAGACGGGTATCCCGCACAATAACTGTTTAAGAGGACACGCCTAACAATATCTTCCCTCGGTGTGTAGGGGTTATGGGGTGGGGGGGGGGGGGCAGTGGCGGCGGTGGGCAGCCAAGGGAGTGGGGTCAGTGTAGCATTTTCCCATATACCTGTTAGTACGGGGTACATGTACATTAGCCCGTCCGTCAGTCATATTGGCTACACAGGAAAACGTTCCTCCCGCTTTCTGATGTAAATATAATTCCGAGAGTCAGGAATGGACAGTCGATTTTTAATTTGTTTAAAAATCTCCGGGGGTGTCCGACTACCCTCTCTCTAGACCCCATCGGGCGCTGTTCAAAGTTGTTGATATGTGCAGCCATAGGCCTATCCAAATTCTATCCAAATTCTGGTCATTCATTTCTACAGAAAAAAAATAAATTTGCTTTAATCACCGATACGATGTGCATATACTTTACAATTTGAAACACCAGGAATGCCGTTTAATTTTTGGTCTATGGTGACGTAATGTCTATATCAATAAAGGACGTCACAATTAACTGTAAATGACGTCAATTATATTCTGGCCTAAATTATGAAATAATTGCAATGTATCTTTCCGACGACACATTTATATGAATCTATTATGGCGATGGTGGCAAATTACGAAGCCACAGGTCGGCTAATTATTGATTTAAAATCGATAGTGATTCGTTTGTTTTGTTCACTACATGTGCATAGCATAGTTGTATTCTGTTCGATGTTTGATAGTATACATACTAACACTTTTAGATACATTTAGTGTAACTTATCAGCAAAGTACTGTAGGCTGTTGAGTTGCATTGTACAAACGTCGCCGTTTCAATAACGTCATTTTCTCGATGACGTTACGTTTTTTTTCCGTGCATGATTCACATGGTGCTACAAGAAGTGAGATAAAACAAAAACTATGAAACATAATTGCATTTTCTTTTCAGAATATTGTTTTTGAAAGGTGTCCGCATCAGAAAATGTAAAAAAGGGAAAATCGAAAATGTTGTCATTAAGGCTGGTTTTCACAGAGCGCGGCCCAGATATAAATTTGCATTTTCGCTCTAAAAGACGCGAACATTTATGATCCGAGTTAATTGTGTTTTTGATGATTGGGGAAAAAATGGCCCCGAGGGTTGGGGAAGGGGCCGATATTCAGCCCCTGGAAACATCGTAGTTAAGTCCTTGCAGGAGACCGACGTCATTCTCTATTCTCCATTAGCCAACCAAATCACTGTGTCACGTGATTTAAAAATCTTAAAGACGGTGGCCAATTATGTATTGATAATTAGAAGTGAATGTGTTTGATTTAAAGTAGTGAATTTATGTTTGATGTGTATTGATACAGTTTACAATCAAAATTGTTTTGCACATTGTTTAGAAAGATGTTTCATGCATATGTGGCTGTTACTGGACTGGAGAAATGGGGATTTATGACCAGTGTAGCTCCAGATCGAATAGCACTCCTGTAGCATGACAACAACATAAATTGCTCGTTAGAAGCATGACAGATGTTTTATTGATGGAATGGCGAACAGTGCAGATCCTAATCAGACTGTGCAGATGCACAGGCGATCTGGATCTACACTGGTCGCAAAACCCATAAGCCCCACTTATCCAGTCACAGCCACATACACAAACAATATCAGACCATCCAAGACATGCTAGAAGCACCTGTGTGAAAAACGCAATGCCAATGAGAGCGAACGGACCAAAATGAGAATGAATCGACTTGAGAGTGAATTGACCAGTAGCCTATTTCACCAACATTGCAAAGTATACTTTTCTAGCAAAGTATACTTTGAGGGAATAATCATTTATTTTTTTCCGAAATGCATGATTTCATATAAAACTAACGACTGTATGTATTTGATGATTAAATGTATACACAATTATTATACTGAATTTATTAATAAATTCAGTATAATAAAAATTAATAAATGTATCATTAAATTGAAAATTTCACCTTCAAAGTATACTTTGCTAGAAAAGTATACTTTGCAATGTTGGTGGAATAGGCTACTGATACCGTGACCGCTACGTCTCACTTCCCACTATCGTGGTCGAGACAAATATCATCCAATTGTGTTTATCAATGGAGAACAACTAAACCAAATTGACACATATATTCATTCCATATTGATGAAAACTCCACTGCACATGAATGCCACACCGAAAACAGAATATATTTGAAAGCCAAAACAAGGTCGTTGATCAGTAGTAGTTAATGGTACTATAATTATATCAGCAGTAATGTCATTCCAAAGAAGCATGATAGTAACTCATAGGCGGCGGAAGTGGACAATTATTGGGGGGGGGGGGGCAGTTAGCATTGTACATAGGACACATATTGGCCCTATATGGTTTTCAATGTGGGTCCAATATGGGCTACCCAAACGGGGCCTATAAGGTTTTTGCAAACCAGTTTGGCATGGGGCCAACTTCGTATTCAATACAGGACCCGTATGGGACCAATATGGTTTATATTTGGTGCCCATATGAGATACCCACATGGGACCAACATGGTTTTAAATTTAGGTCCCATATGGGATACCCACATGGGGATCATAAGGTTTTTGCAAACACGTTTAGCATGGGTCCCACACCGTATACATTACAGGACGCATATTGGATCTACATGGGACCAATATGGGCTACCCACATGGGACCAATATGATTTTCAATCTAGGGCCCATATGGGCATCCCACATGGGTCTCATAAGGCTTTTGCAAACCAGTTTGGCAAGGGTCCCACATCGTATACAATACAGGTCCCATATGGGATCTATCTTGGATGACATAACAATCCGATTTCGACAAAAAAATTTGACCCCGGGGTCACCATTTTAACAACTTTGAAAGAGCAATGTACATCAATCATTCCTACCAAGTTTCGTCGAAATCCGGCTAGCGGTTCATGAGAAGAAGATTTTTTAAGAATTTATGCTATTTTTAGACGGCGGCCATCTTGGATTAGCGATTACCTCCATTTTAACAAATCTGAAAAGGCTTCACCCATGGACCATAACTTTTAAGTTTGGCTACCATGGGCCAAGCGGTTCATGTGAAGAAGAATTTTGAAATATCTAATAAAAGAACGACCTTTTGACCTTTCGGCGGCCATCTTGGATGACATAACACTCCGATTTAGACAAAGAAATGCACCAGAGTGATCGCCTCATTGATACCTTCAATTTGATATATGACATGACCATATTCAGCCAAAAATAAAATTTGACCCCACGGGCCACGCCCATTTTTGACCCCGGGGTCACCATTTTAACAACTTTGAAAGAGCAATGTACATCGATCATTCCTACCAAGTTTTGTCGAAATCCGGTTGGCGGTTCTTGAGACGGCGGCCATCTTTGATTACGCAATGACGTCATTTTAACAATTTTGTAATCCCCCTACCTAAGGACCATGACCATGAAGTTTGGTGACTATAGACCCAATGGTTACCGAGGAGAAGACGTTTGAAAATGTTCACGGACGACGGACGACGACGGACGACGGACACATTGCGGTAACAATAGCTCACATGAGCTTCGCTCAGGTGAGCTAAAAATATATGACTAGAACACAGTCACTATTCTATCACAAAAAAATGGTTAGCTCTGATCAATACATTGATAAATTCAGGAAAATGCTAGCAAACAGTGTAGATCCAGATGAGGTGGCTTGCAATGTTACGAGCCATATCAGTTGGATCTACACTGTTGTCGTTGAAGATGTACTGCAATAAGCAGTATTCACGATATATTACATGTATTATGCAGCCTTGATTAGTAGGTAATCTTCCAGTTATGGACTAGATAGGGGGAGGGGGTAAAATTACATAGGAAAACTATGATATCAGTCCAGGTATTTAACTGACTGTGCAATACCCACCAATCTTCCACTTTAAGAGCTTGAAAAGCATCAACTTAAAGATTGGGGCCCTCAATTTCAAATTACAATGCATGTAAAAAATATATTGTTATGGAAATAAAATGTGTACCTAATTAAATAATTATTCCACAAGTTTTTAACATTAAAAATATTCGTTTTTTTACACAGTATAATGAGTATTAACTAATAGTTAAAAACTTACCGTGTTTTGTAGTGGTGATCACCAGTTTATGTGCATGCGAAGACAGACTGACAGTGTGATTAGTTTTAATTATTAATTAAATAAAGTATGTCACTATGTGTATTAACTTAAACACGGTTGCTGTCGATATCTTATAAAGTATAGTTAGTGTACACCAGAAATTGCATGGACAAATAAATATTGACTTCTGAAAAAAAAAAAAAATATAATATTTTCGGAAAACGCGGTTAACTCCCCTGACCTCAAGATTATTTATTTCCGTCACACAAATACTACCGGTACAAAATAGTACCAATATGTGTACCCGGTAATAAAAATTAAACACTCTTTGTAAAAATTAATGACATCTCTAAATGCTGAAGAACCAAACAAATATAACCCCTACAATACATCCTGATGTGCGGGACCCCATCTTTAACAATAAGGCCATAACAAAGTATATTGGTTCTCAGATATCACAGCGTCAGAATAATCCCTGCAGTCAAGCATTTTACCGACATGGAGAAATAAAATCGTACTGTAAATTCGCCCCATAACTAATAAAAAACTCTACCATGCACAAATATGTTAAAGCCTACAGCCTGTATAGCCCTACAGACAATAAAAACATCCATACTGTCCCCATCATACTATATCTGTCATGATTAAAGTTTAACCACAGGGATGCGTAAGATCCTTTCTGCTTCCGAAGTCCCATAAACCCTTTTCATCCAATCGCTGCCACAAATGCTGAATATATTGTAGTTTTCTTTTGTTGTATATGCACTATACAAATTTCTCATGCCATGATCATATATGTAAATGTATAATTATATCTTTGTTCTGTAAAGTATTGAGAAAGAAAATATTAAATGACAAAAAAATAATATGTTAAGGACCCGTGGGGCCCCTGATAACCCAATGATTCATGCATAATTGCTTCGTAAATGTGAAGGGATATATGCATAACATACATGTGAACATTTTCTTCTTACTACATCCCACACAGTACATGGAGTTGCCATGTCGGCCATCTTAGTGTGTACAAGCCATCGGCCAGTTTTACCTCTTACTGCGTTTGCCACCTACCACTAATAATATGACAAACACATGAATAAAATTTGGGGCAACATGATGGGGATACATCAGATAACAGCGTGCTATGTCTTGTTTTCATCAAACTTATATACAAAGTCTAATATATGAAGGGTTTGTTGACCCTTTGTTAAAATGTTTGAGAATTCAGTAAAGACTGTGTAACAGTAAGAACAATACACAGTGCTGAAGATATAGACCTGTATTACCATACATACAGTATCGATTCCAATGACTTGTAAGCAGTTATCTGAGTGTATTGTTACTACTGTCTACTTGCCTGCTATGCGAATAAATACGGCTTTACCTGTGTCAGATGTACTTCTAATAATAGACAGTGCACCAGTTTGACAGTGGATGCATGGAAAAAGTGTCCATTGTATATTTTCTGAGTGATGGTAGGAAAGCTCAGATATCTAGCGATTTTGTGTAGTCTGCTGAAATAATATTTATAGGACGTTGTCGTTCTATATATCTAGGACGTATTTCACCAAATGTTATTAGATTTGCTGCCATATTATTGGCTGTACGTGTCAAACGCTCCAAGTGGTGAAACTGTCCGTAACATGTACAAACTAAAATGGAGGAGATGGCAACTCAATGCTCTGTATACTATACTCTAAGAAGAACATGGTTAGATTATAGATTATATAGATAGTCAGTCGCATGTATGATTATACTACATTGGAAACAAAAGGTCCTATTCTATATAGTCAGTCCTTAAATCCCATCATGTCTGGCGAAAATCTGGTGATAATAGTAACTTTATAGATCACATATGCATCTGGCAACTTGAAAAAAAATGTTGGCGTCTTTCGGCTTTCATGGTATAACTATATATATGGGCCGAGCTCTGTGAAAACCAGCCTTAATGACAACGTCATGAAAGGCTGAAAATGATGTCGCAAAGTTACGCATAAATTTACCAACGTCACGTCGGATTTTGACTCTTGGAATTGTTGCGTCATTGCAATAAGTTGTCCTAGTTATGGCTGTACGCTTTACGGCTCGCACATATGTTAATGGATATGCGTGGCAGAATTGTAGTTGTGTTCATAGTGGTTCAGGTAGTTGTCTTTTTTTTCTTCGGTTTCCTTCAAGGAAATACGTAGTAATTTTTTTGTCGATTATTTTGTTAATACAAATGGGCATATT
>CM055270.1:95041507-95177665 GCA_029237695.1 Conchocele bisecta
GTCTTGAGGCAGTGGAATACCTAGTTCTTTGAGAATCCTCCTAATTGTGTAATACACGTGAAAGTTGTAGACACTTCGGAGCATGATATTCTCGGATGTCAAATGGTCTTGATGCGAAACTCCGCATCCGGCCGTTGCGCACCATACAGCGAAATTTAGCTGGTTCTGCCAGAAGTTCATATGGGAAAACTCCCATCTTAGTAATACATCTTGACTAGTAGTCTTTGGAACTACATATTTCTCAAACGTGTTAGGGAAATTGGTGGCAAAGCCATTGGCCGGTCTAACCGTTACGGTTGGGTGTACAAGGTGGTTAACAACGTCTTTTTGCTTGTATTTACCACCGACGCGTACTTTGCATTAGAGTTAAAGCTAAATGCTTTTGTATCCATTGAAAGATATTATTATGTTTGCTACTATCACTAATGTTCAAAAAGGGAGTTGTGAACTTCAAAAATTAATAGACAACTGCTGCGGACAACGCCGGGTAGGCCTCAGATCAATCACGTTCACGGTCGGGTGGAAAAACGTTGAAACGCTCGAGTTTTTCACATCAGAAGTCGAGGGTGTAAGCCCTGTGGCTTTCGGAAAACTACCTCATAACTGAACCAGTGACCTCAGGATTTCGTAGAACTCCAGATGCTATAGTACCTCACGGTCTTTGGAGTTTCGGAGATCTCCAAGCTTTTGTCGCGGAGAAGATTCCTGGTGTAGTCACTCTCGCAATCTCGAAAGCCACGGGGCTCACGACATTGACCGTTGATAGGCGTTTAAGGATCTCACCGGGGTTGGGCTCACTGTTAGGATTTAAAATAACATACCCTTACAACGATGACGGAGTGTTTGATCCTGGCGAGCACGTCGGCACGACCCCGGTGAACTTCGCCGTCACGAAAACTCTCGGGGTGCACCTGGATCGGGTGAACACATCGTACAACACGGTAGACGGCACTCCCACCACATTACTGAAAACCGTGCCCGCTAGCGACTGTTTCTATGGTGAGACCCTGACCTTAGACTTCCCACACCCCGAGATGAAAGTTTTGGAATCCGGACACATCCACGAGTTGAAGATTTCTATTCTCGATGATAAAGGGCGAGAGTTGAAGAACGATTACCCGATTTCGGTCGTCCTAGAAATTTCAAATTAATTAATTTTAATAAAATTATTTAGAATTAAACGATTGTTCGTAATATATATATTATCAACATTATTGAAAATGAGTATATACGGACCAGGTAGTTCTTCCGATTGGGTGACAAATTCAAAGAATTTGGAACCAACAGAAGGGGGATTCATCCCGACAGAGGGCGACTTTTTAACTACCCAAAAAACAAAGGCCTTGATCAATAGAACTATATCGAGGGCCACGGACGAGATTCACAAGAGTCTACTATCACAACTTAGAGAATATGCCCTGGCTGTGAATACACAAAGTCGTGAAGAAACGCATACGGAACTAAACGAACTAGGTGAAAAAATAACCAAATTTCGAAAAGAGGCCAGGTTGGGGATTGATAAAGTCCGAGAAGACCACCAGGCGGACCTTACGGAGGCTTATGATGCGTTGCGCTTAGAGGACTCTCTCAGCAAAGAAGCGACACTTACCGAACTAGACGGGAAAATAACAAAATTTCGAAAAGAGACCAGGTCGGATATTGATAAAGTCCGAGAAGACCGCCAGGCGGCCCTTACGGAGGGTTATGATACGTTGCGCTTAGAGGACTCTCTCGTCAGAGAAGCGGCGGTTGCCAAACTAGACAAAAAATAACCAAATTTCGAAAAGAGGCCACGTCGGGTATTGAGAAAGCCCGAGAAGACCACCAGGCGGACCTTACAGAGGTTTATGAGGTGTTGCGCTCAGAGGACTCTCTCGTCAGAGAAGCGGCGGTTGCCGAACTAGATCAAAAAATAACCAAATTTCGAAAAGAGACCCGGTCTGGTATTGATAAAGTCCGAGAAGACCACCAGTCGAACCTTGCGGAGGCCCTTGCGGAGGCTTATGATGCGTTGCGCTTAGAGGACTCTCTCAACAGAGAAGCGACACTTACTGAACTAGACGGGAAAATAGCCGAATTTCTGAAAGAGACCAGGTCGGGGGTTGAGGGGGTCCGAGAAGACCACAAGGAGGCTATTGCGGAGGCTTATGGGGCGTTGCGCTCAGAGGACTCTCTCAATAGAGAAGCGGCACTTACCGAACTAGACGAAAAAATAACCAAATTTCGAAAAGAGGCCCGGTTGGGGGTTGAGGGGGTCCGAACGGGTATTGAGAAAGCCCGAGAAGACCACCAGGCGGACCTTACGGAGGCTTATAGGGTGTTGCGCTCAGAGGACTCTCTCAGAGAAGCGGCGGTTGGTGAACTAGATGGAAAAATAACCGAATTTCAAAAAGAGGCCCGGTCGGGTGTTGAGAAAGCCCGAGAAGACCACCAGGCAGCCCTTGCGAAGGCTTATGAAGCGTTGCGCTCAGAGGACTCTCTCATCAGAGAAGCGGCGGTTGCTGAACTAGACGGGAAAATAACCGAATTTCAAAAAGAGGCCCGGTGGTCGGGTGTTGAGAAAGCCCTAGAAGGCCACCAGGCGACCATTACGGAGGCTTATGATGCGTTGCGCTTAGAGGACTCTCTCAGCAGAGAAGCGGCACTTACCGAACTAGACGGAAAGATAACCGAAGTTTGCGATAAACTGAAACATGATCGTTTAGCCGCGACCAAAGCTCTTGAGGAGGCCTCTTATAATATTCGTACTGAGGCATATAACGCAAACAGTGCGCTTGCCGGAATAGTGCGAACAATGAAAACGCTAAAACGTGCCATAACAGTTTGGGCTGAGAAGCGGGGCCCATTGGTTGAGGGGCACTATGAATATTCGTTCGGTGCCAAAGCGAGTAATAAATGTGGGGGATACACTATGACAGCCGCGGGTGAAGTTATCCAAATGGCGGTCTGCTCGGTTAATGGTAGTGGTAAACCTGTGGGCGCGGTCGCGATAAATATTGTAGTAGATGGGGAAGAACAGGGGTTTGGAGTCACTAAAATCTCTGGAGATAGTTCGACGGTGGTTTCGTTCTCCGGTTATGATCGAATTAGACTTTCCCAAGGTAGTGTTATTAACTTTGTTACGAAATTCGGTGACCAAGAGAGTTCTTCCACTATTGTCTCGTTGTTAATTGAACTTATTTTGTAAATACTAATACATGTATATTGAAATAAATTTGTAAAATTTAAATATGAACGAATCAACGCTTCCAATTGTCAATACCACTCCATCAACACTGTGTACAATTAACGAAAGAAGTTCAGATTTTAGGTTGAATAATATCGTCGCTATGCAGGATATTTAGTTAGTTAGAATATACAAATAGAAAAAGAAACGCTAAAAAATATAGGCGCGCGGTGAACATGGCTGAAGTATCTAGCACGGCTCTGGCGAGTGTTTCTGTGTTGTGTGGGGCGGGGACAGCTGCAACTATATCCACCATTATAACGGTTCCTGTAGCGGGGATTTTTATGTGCGGTGTCGGCCGTTTCTGGGTTGTTGTGTATGGTAATTAGGGCGTCGGGTGGAAAACTCGAGAAAAAATAGTAGAAAACATGATAGAATATCCGTTCTCGCCAGGTCGAAGAAAAATACCATCGACGTTATGGTGTCCAAAGCGTTGGCCGATAAGAAAATATCAAATTTAGAGTTTGAATCCGTGGTGGAAGAAATGGGGAGATATGAACAATTAAAAAATGATATAAGAATCAAAGCGCGCGCCACCATGCCCAAGATTGAGTGTACTGATTGGGATAAATTTAGGGAAAAAACTGGAGATAAGTCAGAAGAAATGCTACAGCACCATTGTGTATTTTATATAAAATTAATTAATTTTAATATAAAATTAATTAAAAAAATTATATTATCGCAGTAAACAAATTTATTAATTAATTTTAGGAAAATTATTAACAATTTAAAAAGAAAAAAAAAGAAATTTTTTGTTTAGCTTCCACCGAGGCTCGAACCCACACCAGCAAAACCCTTCTGGGTCCACCCCGCTAAGCCTTCATTCTCATTCATTCATTCATTCATTCATTCATTCTTTTCTTTTTGGCTTAGCGAGGTGTATGTAGCTACCCGTACTGCACACCCCCATCTTTCGGCTGATCTAGGAACCAGTGTCGAAAGTCTAGGCAACCTTGGAAGTGTCAGCTCGGGTGCACTGAGCGCTCATTTTTCGTCAAGGGGCGTCCCCAAGACAAACAAAAGTATTTGTTGTTAATTTTTACATATATAAGCTAAACGTGTTGTGCAATACCAATATTTACTCTTTTTTTTTTATTTGCTTTTATATAATAAGTTCGTTTTTTATTTAATAATATAGGTTATAACGTTCTAAATTATTAAAAGTAAAATTAAAAAAAATAAAAAAACATGCCAACCAATCACAATGTAAGAAATACTTCCGGAATATCGATAGCGGGTTGTGTAATACACACCCACGTGTGTGTAGTATATATTACAGTGTGTTTATGTTTCATTCCGGAATATCGATAGCGGGTTGTGTAATACACACCCACGTGTGTTTAGTATATATTACAGTGTGTTTATGTTTCATCCCGGAAGACGTAATCGTGTAATCTCTCTATAAAATGGACACTTAATATACGTGTAAGGTAGGACACATAATTTACATTTTCATAACACGTGTAAGTGAAACATTGTCGTCTGCTTGGTGTTGTGATTACAACATAAATGTATAAGTGATATCGTAGAAATGTACGTTCGTAAACGAATCGTTGGGTTTTAATAGTTTTATATAATACGCATTAGTTTCATATCCGATACGCATTATCTGTCTTAATGTTCGTATTTGCCTCTTGTATAGTTGACATAATTGCCGGTATAATATTGTAAATGCAACGTTTTTGTCGGAGCGTAATAAATTACGCAGGTATTTCATATATTCGATATCGCCTAGTGTTCTCATTTTAAAGAAATTTATATACAGGATTATAACCCCCGTATTCTTCGTAAACTTCTTCAACACAGCCATTAAAAACTTTCAATTCCAATTGTATTGTATTATCCATTTTCTCTTTTATATTGGTACTCGTTTTTTCTGTTCAATTTTATAAAATTAATTTGATAATGTTTTTTACAGTGTTTTAATGCTGTAGAAACACCGTGACTTATTAGATCGATTCTATCTTTTAACTGACTTTCCGATTTGAATTATTACTAAACGATAATACTTGCGAGCACGTAATCCCTTGTTAACCATTTGATGAGTAGCCTGAGTGCCACCGCATGGTGGACATAGCAGTGACTCGGCTTTGGTCCCTACCCCACAATGTCGACATGGGCGAGGCGAAACGGAACCTCTTCGCATCCATGCACGGTGATGTTTGCAATATTCGTAAATACCGGTGCGAAAACATCTCTCGTGACTACCTGTCTTCAACCATGCACACTTAACTAGAACCATTATGTTGTATATATATACTGAGTATAACATAGGTATTTTTATCTCTAATAGGGTGTATCTTCTCATGTCATAAATATATGGTCTCGCGGTAGTAGTATATAAGTCACAAATGATACCATCATGCTGTTGAAGGTGCCGCGCGTAGCTGGCACCTTCCATAGGTGATGGTGGTATCATTGTGACTCTTATATACTACTGATGAGGGTCCCATATGGGTTTAATACGGGTAAAATAATGACTATGTGGGTCCCACATGGGACTCTTATTAGCACTTTAACCGCATACAAACATAATATATGATGTGGGTCAAATATGGGTTTAGTAAGTGTAAAACAATTACTATGTGGGTCCCATATGGGATTAATACGGCCAACTTAATGACTATGTGGGCTCCACATCCACATGGGACTCTATTAGAAATTCGAACGTATACAAACATATAATATGATGTGGGTCCATATGTGTTTAATATGGGCAAAATAATTACTATGTGGGTCCCATATGGGACTGTATTAGACACTTGACCGTATACAAACATAATATATGAGGTGGGTCCCATATGGGTTTAATATGGGCACAATAATTACTATATGGGCCCCACTTGTGACTCTTATTAGCAATTTGACCGTATACAAACATAATCCGTGACGAGGGTCCCATATGGGTTAAATATGGGCAAAATAAGTACTATGTGTGTCCCACGTGGGTCTCGTATAACAAATGTGACCGTATACAACCATGCTATATAATGAGGGTCCAATATGGGTTTAATATGGGCAAAATAATTACTATGTGGGTCCCACATGGGACTCCTATTAGCATTTTGACCGTATACAAACATACTATATGATGAGGGTCCCATATGGGTTTAATATGGGCAAAATAATTACAATGTGGGTCCCACTTGGGACTCTTATTAGCAATTTGACCGTATACAAACATAATATATAATGTGGGTCCCATATGTGTTTAATATGGACAAACTAATTACTATGTGTGTCCCACGTGGGTCTCGTATTGTAAATGTGACCGTATATACAACCTAGAAACAATATTGCTACCCCGCTCCATACCTCTCGCGAGGGTAGCAATTTACCCCATCTATTTAATGTAACATGGCAGAGTGATTTTTGCAATCGGTTATCCGGCGTGTTCGATATGTTAGCGATATAAAACTGTCAAATGTGTAGCAATAAATTATAAATAAAGAACGTACGCATGTTATGTGGGTTATGTTACCGTGTATATGTATCTTGTAAATGTGAAAGCTTCATTTCGTTATGTTGAATGTTGAACAGCAACAAGAAAAAAGATGGCTTCCATCGGAAAATGATTTCCCTTTCTATTATGTTTGCCAATTTACTAGTTCTACATCAAATATTATTGGTATGAAATATACAGTTTACTAAATTTTGACCTACATACAACAGGTTCGGGTATGCACTTTGGTTACTCACATTTTTTGAATGGGTCAAATAGTAACCGTAGATACCATCGGAGGCGAAATATTGTAGCTATATACAACCATGCTGTATGATAAGGGTCCAATATGGGTTACATATGGGAAAACTAATTACTATGTGGATCCCACATGGGACTCCTATTAGCAATTTGACCGTATACAAACATAATATATGATGAGAGTCCCATATGTGTTTAATATGGGCAAACTAATTACTATGTGGGTCCCATATGGGACTCTTATTAGCAATTCGACCGTATACAAAATACTATATATGATGTGGGTCCCATATGTGTTTAATATGGGCAAACTAATTACTATGTGGGTCCCATATGGGACGCTCATTAGACATTTGACCGTATACAAACATAATATATGGTGTGGGACCCATATGGGTTTAATATGGGCAAAATAATGACTATATGGTTCCTATGGGACTCTCATTAGACATTTGACCGTATACAAACATAATATATGATGTGGGTCCCATATGGGTTTACTATGGGCAAAATAATGACTATGTGAGCCCCACTTGTGACTCTTATTAGCAATTTGACCGTATACAAACATAATCCGTGACGAGTCCCATATGGGTTAAATATGGGCAAAATAAGTACTATGTGTGTCCCACGTGGGTCTCGTATAACAAATGTGACCGTATACAACCATGCTATATAATGAGGGTCCAATATGGGTTTAATATGGGCAAAATAATTACTATGTGGGTCCCACATGGGACTCCTATTAGCATTTTGACCGTATACAAACATACTATATGATGAGGGTCCCATATGGGTTTAATATGGGTAAAATAATTACCATGTGGGTCCCACATGGGACTCTTATTAGAAATGTGACAGTATACAACATAATATATGATGTGGGTCCAATATGGGTTAAATATGGACAAAATAATCACTATATGGGCCCCACATGGGACTCTCATCAGCAATTCGAGCGTATACAAACATAATATATGATGAGGGTCCCATATGGGTTTAATATGGGCAAAATAATGACCATGTGGGTCACACATGGGACTCTGATTCTAAATTTGATCGTATGCAAACATAATATATGATGTGTGTCCAATATGGGTTAAATATGAAAAAATAATCACTATGTGGGTACCACATGGGACTCTTATTAGCAATTTGACCGTTTACTTACATAATATATGATGAAGGTCCCATATGGGATTAATATGGGTAAAATAATTACTATGTGGGTCCCAGTTGGGACTCTGATTAGAAATTTGATCGGATACAAACATAATTCATGACGTGGGTCCCATATGGGTTTAATATGGGCAAATAATTATAATGTGGGTCCCATATGGGACCCTTGGTTAACAGTTTCCCGTATACAGCACACATCGGCCCCACATGGGCTTGCGTGCTGGGGGGGGGGGGGCCAGTCTTGAGGGCCCGATATTGCTAGGGGGTCCGGGAGAGGGCATGCTCCCCCATAGTTGCGAAGGTAACTCTTGCAATCTACTCCCGTACCGTCCGTAGGCAGAGTTACGATTCCACTCACAGGATTCCTCTGCAGAATAGCGAATCAGATCTGATTCGCACTTTAGCAGTTAATTGTGAAAGATTTTCTTTTTTTTAACTGAAACGAGTGTTAATATTATGAAAATAACATATTCAAGTAATTATGACATACATTTACAGGAGTAGATGACCCGATAAGTAAATTTAAGCTAAAATCAACAAGAGTCCAAGTCAGTGGCAGCCAAATTCAACATGTAAAAGTTAAGTTAAATGGGATCCATTTTCTGTAAATTTCTAAACCTTCTACAATGTTAAACATTGTTTCAGAATTATTGATTTATATTCCTTTTATAATACTAATATTTTTTCAGATGGAAAATATCTCAAATATGTCACAATTAACTACTAAAGTGCGAATCAGATCTGATTCGCTATTCTGCAGAGGAATCCGATGAGTGGAATCGTAACTCTACGTATATACGGACAGTACATAAGTAGACTGCAAGTTACCTTCGCAACTAGCTTCCCCAGAAATGTAAGAGGCGACAAACGCTCCTGCATTCTCAGCTAATTCATAACGTATATATTCATTCTCACTGACTGTTGTTTGATTGAATCGGGTCCATCAACAGCTAAAACGGATCTAATATTATTGGACTATCTCAGGGCCCATCTTGACTTTAGTAGGTGGGTCCGGGGCTGCTCCCCCGGAAATGTTTGAAATCTAAGACGGGTTCAACGCCATTTCAGCATCGGGCCCCTTGAGGGTCCGATGTTGCTATGGGGATGCTTCCCCCGACACCACCAAAATTTTTGAAATCTAAGCGTAAACGCCATTTCCGCATCTCAGCAGTTTGACAATGAAATATAGCTTTATTACAGTTATTGAGGGCCCCTGCCCCAAAGAAAATTATTGAATAGTGCGGCCACTCCGTTTCGCCCCTGTATCTGTCTAAGACTGACTAGAGTTCACAAATCCGTGGCCAGTCACTATTAGCTACATTCCTCAGGCCCACAGGGCTCAGATAAGGAATTAGTAATTGAGTTATGTTCACTCCTGTCCGGGGTATTTATCTGAAGCAATATTTTTTTCAATATTTTAATTGGGTCAAATAAAATCACACTACTGTTTACACATAAACAGACAGCAATTATTGAATAGTTTGCTTCGAAATGAAAACATGATGTCTTGGCATTTCATTAGAATTGTCTTCTTGGAGACAATTCTAATAAAATACCAAGATGTGTTTTCATGGAAAATAAGAAAAATATGCTATAGTGTGGTCATGTTTATTGTTTTCTGTAGCATGATAAAGGTACCACACATTTGTTATTGCTTTTCGGTACTCGCTACTTCTGATTTCAATTGTTTTTTTTTGGCAATTTTAATTGGGTATTTACACAAATACGCAGCTTATCTGGAGCTCTGAAGGCATCTTATGATCTTAGTTTACTCCATTTTCTAAACACAATGAACAGTGTTACTCCAAAAGACTAACGATATATTAATTAATAACAATATGAATATGACAAGTATACTGATAAGAATAGACACTATTATGGATAAAACCTCCATGCTTTCAATATAAAATGGCTACCAAACACTTACTGTTTACATCAACTTGTGTCATCAACTTGTGTCTCGTGACGAGTCGTGTCTCTGTGTCGTCATCAAGTGTTCCGAATAGCTGGTACTCGGTTTAGTATTCGCCCTCCCCCCCCCCCCCCCCACCCACCCCCACCCCCGAATACAACAACACGTACTGGTTCCCGCTATCTATATCACGTGGTCATGCAGCGCGCGAAACGGCGAATCAAAACAAAACTCGAATCATTTATGATCTTGGCCGAACGTAGCCGAAATATCCGCAAATCCGAAAACTAGTGGGGTGCACCATGGACAACTATTCATCTGACGTGTTTTTATCCTTGGTGACGGATGGAAGGGTAAAATTATGGGGTGCAACTCATAAGTCGAAAATTCCCCACAAGTCTATACTGTACTGGCCATTCGCCCCACAAGTACCTCTCAGTGAGAGCGGACAGATGGACGGACGTTCAAACATTTGAGAGTTATGAGCTATTTGTTCTTTAAAAGATCAAAGGATTAGCTCCTACAGATCAATGGAATTAGGAGCTTACCGACTATAACAAAGGAATCCTTTGTTACTAACCCTTACCCTAAGCTCCTAAACCCCCGATGCTGGCCCGGACAGACGGACAGACGGACGGACGGTCCAAACACTATATGCCACCCGTTTCTTCGACACCCGGTGGCATAAAAACATGTCTACCTATATTATAACCTGGCATGTAACACTCTAGGTTTAAGGTTAGAGAAATTGAGTATGCAAAAGTAGTCCGGCATACAAAATAGTCCGGTGTTTTAAGGTCACAGACACAGTTTGCTTGCAAATCTTGATCCATTACTACCTAGTTTCACTTGAGGAACATGTTGGGGGTGTCTTTAACACCAGTTTTCAGCATATTTGAAGCATTTAAAAGAAAACACTGAGCCTGTTGGTCACAAGATGTAAACAGATTTTCCGTGGCCAAATAATGTAAACAATATTGGGGGACATGACGAGGTTGGTCCCACAACATACATACGAATAGTGAAAGTAGGAAAAACTGGCTGGGATTCGGTTAAATTATACAGTAAAACTATTTGGTGTCTTTTAACCTAAACATGGCGCAACAGAAAAGGCGGCATCAATCTACATCAACACCGTTAGGGACATGGAACCAATTTAGAGAGCAACGCATTGTAGGACAGGTACCAGCATATTAAATAATTTTAGGGAGAACTATTTTAAGTTTTAGCAGCGCACCTGGCGTCATAATGGTTGTTCCCAAATTACTGTTGCAATTATTGTTGTCAAGGAGCGTGGCCTAGCGAGCTGGCAAGCGTATCGCAAAACAGCGAGGCAATAATCAATAATGAAACTCCGATGTCACTAAGAATGTAGCATCAAGCCACATGTAGCGTGCAATTAAAAAGAACGCATTGGTTCAATTGTAACTGTACGAATGAATCAAACACCAAGACAAATGCGCATGCAATACAGACAAATATATATTACAACCATGACGATTTCAAATGTCATAAATACAAATGACGAATAGAATAACATGGATATAAGTTGTAATTCCATCAGCAGGCAAGCACCCGGTCACATAGAATTGTTATAAATACAAACGATGAATGCAATAACACGCATTGAACGTGTACTGTCATCAGCAAGCAAGCATCAAGCCACATATAACTAGAACTATCACAGGAGTGATCATAATACCCCCACAAAGAGTTGGACTTACAAATAGTTTAACATTAGAAGAGTTGTATAGGTTTGAATAACAATTTCATGATCATTATTTAATGCTGGCCTTAGAGATGTGTGACATTGACCTTTTACCTGCATACGTGGTCAATGAAAATGAGATAATCTGAAAACATTTGAAAATTCATTTATCAGTTATAGAGGATCTTATACGAGCAATGGATTAATTTGATTAAAAACTCTGTGCCGAGTTTGTCAAGAACGCAATGAATCAATTTAATAAAAATAAAAAAATGGCTAAGTTAAAAGGTATTATGATATTTTTGTAAAAAAATATTTGTTCGGCATAAAAAGTGTGTATAGTTTCAGATCAATCCACTGAACGGTTTCAGAGGAGTTGTGTACACACACTATGCAGTTTATCTGTCTGCCGCCTGCAATAGGTTTGACCTTTGACCTTCAACTGTGACATTGACCTTGGACGTAGGTGCGTGGGTATTGATCGCGACACACCTTCTCATCCTGAGAAACATGTGTGCCAAGGCATTTGATAATCCATGCATCGGTGTAGAAGATATAGAGCGGAAGGGAATTTCAATAGGTTTGACCTTCGACCTTTGACCTTCAACTGTGACCTTGACCTTGGATGTAGGTGCGTGGTTATTGATCGCGACACACCTTCTCATCATGAGAAACATTTGTGCCAAGCCATTTGATAATCCATGCATCGGTGTAGAAGATATAGAGCGGAAGGGAATTTCAATAGGTTTGACCTTTGACCTTCAACTGTGACATTGACCTTGGACGTAGGTGCGTGGTTATTGATCGCGACACACCTTCTCTTATCATGAGAAACATTTGTGCCAAGCCATTTGATAATCCATGCATCGGTGTAGAAGATATAGAGCGGAAGGGAATTTCAATAGGTTTGACCTTTGACCTTCAACTGTGACCTTGAACTTGGACGTAGGTGCGTGGTTATTGATCGCGACACACCTTCTTCTCATCATGAGAAACATTTGTGACAAGCCATTTGATAATCCATGCATCGGTATAGAAGATATAGAGCAGAAGGGAATTTCGATAGATTTGACCTTTGACCTTCAACTGTGACATTGACTTTGGACGTAGGTGCGTGGTTATTGATCGCGACACACCTTCTCTTCATGAGAAACATTTGTGCCAAGCCATTTGATAATACATGCATCGGTGTAGAAGACATAGAGCGTTAAAAGTGTAAAGAAACAGACGTTACACAACATTTACCCCAATGTAAAGTTTATGAACATACTAAGTTTGTGACCTTGACCTTGGGTTAAGGGTTGGGTGGTGGTTTGTGGATTTGTTAAAGCATGATAGAGGGTCATCTGAGGAATGTCTGTATGAAATATCAAGGCGTTCCATCAAAGGAAACAGTTGTTATCAGACATTTACCCCAACGTTAAGTTTATGAATGTGCCAAGTTTGTGACCTTGACCTTGGGGTAAGGGGTAGGCGGTGGGTCATGGATTTTCTATAGCACGATAGAGTGTCATCAGATGAACGCGTGTATGAAATATTAAGGTGTTCCATGAAAGGAAACGGATGTTATAAGACATTTACCCCAACGTTAAGTTTATGAATGTGCTAAGTTTGTGACCGTGACCTTGGGGAAAAGGGTGGGGGTTGGTCATGGATTTGCTATAGCATGATAGAGTATCATCAGATGAATGCATATATGAAATATCAAGGTGTTCAAAGTGTAAATAAACAGAAGTTACACAACATTTACCCCAACGGTAAGTTTATGAACATGCTAAGTTTGTGACCTTGACTTTCGGGTAAGGGTTGGGTGGTGGGTTGTGGATTTGCTACATCATGATACAGGGTCATCTGAGAAATGTATGAAATAGCAAGGAGTTCCATGAAAGGAAACAGACATTTACCCCAACGTCAAGTTTATAAATGTACTAAGTTTGTGACCTTGGTGTAAGGGATGGCCGGTGTGTCATGGATTTGCTATAGCATGATAGAGTATCATCAGATGAATGCATATTTGAAATATCAAGG
Organism: Conchocele bisecta; assembly: GCA_029237695.1. NCBI lineage: Eukaryota > Metazoa > Mollusca > Bivalvia > Lucinida > Thyasiridae > Conchocele > Conchocele bisecta. Next base: position 95,055,264 of record CM055270.1, read on the forward strand.
CGTTCCATGAAAAGAAACAGATGTTATAATACATTTACCCCAACATTAAGTTTATGAATGTACTAAGTTTGTGACCTTGACCTTGGGGTAAGGGATGGCCGCGGGGTCATGGAGTTGCTATAGCACGATAGAGTATCATCGTGCGCGCTCGGAGTGTTGACAACTGACATGCTTTATTAGCGTCCGTGTCAAATTCCACTGGACCTGGTTCCCGCGTTACTGCATAGCGGTAGCCACAGATACAGTAATACGCTGGAAAACAACCGACCTGACTCATTCGGAACTATCTCGGATCTTTTCGCCAAAGCGGAGGTCTGGTTAATCTATAATCCCCGATGTGCTCCAATTGTGTTTAGGTTATCCCGCCATTTCCGTTTTCTTTGTGATTTTAATTTGAAATTGGGGAAAGATCGACGTAATCTTGAAGAAATTAACTTTCTTATGTAAGTATATTGATGCATGCGTGTCAGGTAACATGTTTTCAGTAACATTTTTAATACAAAAATACATGTCAACGCCGTGATCAGTTGATTCACGTTTCAATTCGTGAAATTATTTCGCCCCGTCTCACTTCGCACATTCCTATTCATGTGTTGTTAATATATTGTCGCTATTCACCATTTACAAACTGCATGCATTATCATATAATTGTGCCTTTAATGGAGGTATATGCGGTCGCGTTTTCTCAAAACTTGTAGGACAGCTATAGTAATGATAGATTTTGTCATCGTTACATACTGTCTTTGTGAAACTATTCGCCATAGATAATGGCGCATATACTCCAAGCTTATTCGAATTGTACATCACACTGTACATGTATGGAGCCACCCAGGGGACGTAGAATTATTTTTTCTTTTGTTAATTTGTTCCCACGAAATAACAATTCGTTCCCTCAATTTAGCAATTCGTTCCCACGAATTAGCAATTTGTTCCCTCAATTTAACAATTCGTAACGAATTGTTAATTCGTGGGAACGAATTGTTCATTCCCTCAAATTAACAATTCGTTCCCTCGAATTAACAATTCGTTCCCACGATATAACAATTCGTTCCCACGAATTAACAATTCGTTCCCGTGGGAACGAATTGTTATTTCGTGGGAGCGAATTGTTAAATTAAGGGAACGCATTGTTATTTCGTGGGAACGAATTAATATAAAAAAAATCTACGTCCCCTGCGGGGCTCCGTAAAAAGGAAGTACATGTATGCTGATTTATACACATATTTCTTGTTGGTGAAATTACTTTCTTACATGAGTGGCTATTTGTAGAACGAATTTACAAGTTTCATAGGAAACGAGATTTGAAGCTGTAACGCTCATCTAACATGTATTCGGTAGTGATCTACAACATATACATTAGGCCATACAAATAAGGACTTTGGCAGTCACGGGGTGTGCAGAATGTGCAGCGGGAGAACGTTTTTTTTTTAATATATATAATTTGTTTGTGTTTGAGATGTTCGTGTGTGATTTTATTTCAAGTTGCCAGATGCATATTTGTGTGATTTTATTCATGCATATATGCATCTGGCAACTTGAAAAAAAATCAGAGACGAACATCTCAAACAAAAGGAAAATGTTATATAAAGTTACGATAAACTCTTTAGATGTGAAAAATCACAAGATTTTTGTCAGACATGATTGGATTTAACATATTTTTCATGGTAGTGTTTTTTATTGATCTTGTGGCAAAAATATAGAACACTTTTATTCTCCATGACGATAAAATGCTAGACGCGCAGGGATTATTCAGACGTATACTAGTGTATTATTATTATTAACCATTTCAACCCTGGTTATCCTACCTTGTCTTTGTATTAATCCATTTATGACAAAAGACAATTAATTATAGATGAATAATAGTGGCAAATGCGGCAGATCCTGATGAGACGACGAGCCGTCTCATCTGGATATACACTGTTTGCACATGTTGGCTTTATGGAGGTATACATCATGTAAGGGCTAATACTTAAAGATATGCAAACATTTGTATGCTTTCATAATTGTGTTGTTTTATGTATATTTCAGTCAGACAACGCTAAGACATACACATACGAGAGCAACACAGAAATGGAAGAGATTGAACCGATCGATCTTCCCAACGAGCCAATCTTATCGAACAATGAATGTTTGAAATCACGCTGGCATCCTTGGATACACTGAAACACAGTACGGCCATGGAAATACGTAAAGCGCAGAACGAGATGAAGAAACGATTGAAACGATTGAGACGATACAGAGACAGGCAGAGAGAAATTGTGAAAAGTAAACCGGATTCTAATAAGGATCCTCTCGAAGAACTGCTGAAGCGACGAATGAAGCACGATGCTCAGATGAAAAAGAATCAGAAACAAGCTCGCCCCAAGACATCGCCGGCGACGCTTCATGATACGTACAAATCACGCATTCGTAGATTCGACGAGGACGAGGAACCCGAGGTGGAAGTGGACGATACGTTTATGGTTGACCATCGATGCACCAGTGGGGGCATTCGTATCCGTGGACACAGTTCCAGTTCTCCATGAAAAGATTACTTGACATTGCATTAGAATTATCTCGTGAGACAATTCTAATGAAATGCCTAGGTATGTTTTTATCGCGAAATGATCGAATATTCAGCAATTTCCATCCGCATGCTTGTCGCATGATTGTCGTCTGCAGCAGGATAAGGTTTAAAGTGAACTAAGTCCCTGCTATATGATTCCATCGAGTAACGAATCGCACCATAAATTTATTGCAAAAATATATGTGAAAGTATAATAAAATAACATGCCAGCCATATTTATGTGAAATATATAAAAATAATACATTTGCCAGCCAAAATATATGTGAAAGTATAATAAAATACATTTGCCAGCCAAAATATGTGTTTATTACCAGACGTTGGGTATAAAGGTCGTTTTCCGACGTCGGATAGACGTCGGATCATGTTCGAAAATGAAAGTTTTTTAGACGTCAGAATCCCGTCGGATTTTGATTATGACGTCTAAAAAACTTTAATTTTCGAACACGATCCGACGTCATAAACCGACGTCAGTCCGACGTCTATCTGACGTCGTGTGCCCACTGGGGCATCGCGGTACGGTTTTCGTGTATCGCGACATTTACACCATATTCTCGGTCGCCATCTTGTGTTAAAATAATTGTGTAAAATTATTCAAAATCATTCAAAACATAATTTTTAATATGACAGAAGTCAATATTTGTAATAAACACGCCACAATTGGATGACTAATACATGTGTTGTATACCCTGTATTGAGGGTGTGTGAGCCTTAGCTTAACCACTGAGCTGTGGGATGAGTGAAACAACAAGACATGTTTACTGCTTGGATATATTTCTAAGACTAAAGATAGTAACGACTCAGTGGCCGTTGCAGTCACACAGATATAAACAGAGCATGCGCACTGGATGCCGGGGTTCAAGGTGAATACATGGAGATAGTGTCAATTATATACAGGGTGTTGCCATAAGTATGTTTGTTAAAATACTACAACATGTAGTGAGTAATCTCGGACGTCCAACACATTTGTAAGTTGTACAGCAAATTCCGTGGGTAAAGTTTGTAAACCGTACTGTTACCTGGGTTCATTTCCCACCCAGTGACATAAATCTCGCTAAGTGCAGGTCTGTCGAACTGTTTACAATACCATTTGTTTTACGACACGATTGTTTGACCAATTTGTTATCACATCATTATGCGAATCATTAAAATCATGCCTACCCGCTGTGACAATAAAAGTCACGGGTCGATAGTTTCAATAATCCCCTAGCCAAACATTGCTTCTGGCTACTATAATTGTCAGTTCAAAACACGTGTTATTCTCGTGGCGAAGTTATTTATACAGTACAGCCAATCGCTGGTAAGTAAAGGCAGCCCTTATGTCATGATTGACAGGTTACTGTTGCGAAAGACGTCGGCAATAGATCTATCAGCGATTGATCATGAACGAGGTAGAGTTAACTCCCTCCGAATACTCTCAACAAGACAAACAAACACATACAAACACGTGTTTTAACGGGCGCCGGATGCGAGTCGTTTCTGGGTCGGGCTAGTAAAAATAATAAGCTGGGTCGCCCGGTGGCGAACAAATTTCGTAGTTGTCTACACACATTTTTGGCAGCTTATGATGCGTTGTGGGATACCATTTCCGAAATAAAAATAGCATCCAATCGTTAGCTACGAGTCGTGGCCTACACAGCGGATGCTTCCGCCCATGATTGCAACTTTCTTTTTCGCCGAAAAGTGTGAAAGAATTAAATACTAAATCGATATATTCTAATGCAATCCTTTTATGGCGAGAACAAGTATTGTTTATTAAATTACTAACTGTTTATTTCAACCAAATATGACTAACTCTATTGTCAGAAAACATGAAAAAGTCTGTAAATATCACGGACAATTTCGGCGATTTCGTACCTATGTAGTTTCGTCCTTTTGCAACTTTTTCCAATCGATGTTAACGTAACCAGATTTTTATGATAATTCAGTTTGGTATTAAGTAAATATACAGAATGTATGCAAATCCAAGTTCATAAACGATATTTATGTACACAGTTAAAGAGGTTCAAATGGGTGGTAACAACATATACTTTTGAGATGAAATAAAGAATTTTTGTTTCAAATTCTACAATATATTTCCAAATTCTACAATCTACTACATTTGCTTCCCAGCCTCACCCCCCCCCCCCCCCCCCCCCCCACCCCCACCCCCAATGTGTATTTTTATTTCTCAATGAAAGTATACGTTGTTAACGCTCGCTTAAACCGTCTCGACGAGGTGGCTCAGCATGTTGATGCCTCTACCCCTCTAATACATATGCATGCTTTTGAAAACATAGAGTTAATGTACCGTATATTGCTAGCCATAAGTCGACTTTTTTCGGTCCCAAAATTAACGATAATATCTGCCCTCGACTTATGGCAAGGGTATAAAAATAATATACCGAAAGTCTGATACAAAATGGTTAGGGAAAATCACGACTTGGTGCCATTTTTATTGCCAGATAGGTACGTTCTACTGGCGAGTACTGCAGTGGCGGTATTTTTCTTTTATGTTTCTAAAATAAATTATGCTAAATCATACCATGAGTTGCAGGCAGAATGAACAATCATTACTTCCTTCACAGAAATTTTGCAAGTGGTTTCGCAACATCCGCGAACTGAAGGTCTGCTCGATTAACACAATACATTTGCGAGAAGCATAAATTACTAAAAACCTGTTACTAATTGTGCCTGCATAATTTTGTCTCCCGTTGCGTGAGACTGGAAACAGATACAGTGTTATGTAAAGGCATTCACTGATGGGTGCGCCCCGTGGACAATATCCTACAGGAGAGGCTAACACCGACCGGTATGGACTGTCGGCTGGCAAAATGTATGTTACCGTGTGTAGTACATTTTCGACCAGTATATGGCATAGCGATCACGACAATTCGGATATTTACAGCTCACCATTCCATCAATGAAGCACCCAGCATGATAATAACAAGCAAACTACAATTTTATCATGCTAAATGGATGTGCAATTTGATCAGCAGCTACACTGGTCGCAAATACCATAAGCCCCATTTCTCCCGTCACAACCAAAAAATGAGAGAAAAGCACTGCACACATCATCAGTCAATTCAGACTTGAAATCAAACAAGCCACTGTATCCGGTCATTAACCCGATCAGCTGTGAAATTGCCAGGTAACGGCTGTTCCATTTACCTCCTAATATTTGTGACCAGTTGCTATCATACACAAATAGAAATGATATACCATTCAGGAAGTCATGACTACGATGTACATTTTCATTGACAGTGAAAACTGTTCTAGTATAGAACGCTATCAATATACAAACCACTGTTAGGTTCGGTAATAACGTATCTCCACCACTGGTATCAGGCGACGCAGCTCGTTTTGTTCTCGACTTCAAATTATCAACAGCATTTTTCAAGAAATCCGGAATGTTGTCAGTGTCTGTGTTTGCGTCATAATTACGCATAGATGAATCAAATGTCATGCCAGCTTTCTCTACATTTTGTAAATGTGGAGCAATGTGCAACGATTTCCTGAAATCGTTGAATCCAAAGGAAATAGCACTGTGCACAAAATATAACATAAAAATAAACAAATGCACCAAATATTTCGCCATCTTTTCCAAACAGGAAGTAATTGAATCTGTGGACGGACTTGATTGGAAGCAGGTGTGCTAACCATCGCGCTTCGCATTCACCCAACAATTCACCAATGAACTGTGACACAATACGTAGATCTATAATTATATCCCAAGATGGTTTCCTCTTACATGGGTTTGACACACAACATACTCAGCACATCACGAACAATTGACATCTTTATCGCGATCTGGGTCCTGAGAGTGCATAAAATACCATATACCAGACAGTCCTGACACTATCACCATCTAGTCAGAGACATATACAGAATAGCCTCCCATCAGATTGTATTCAGTGCTGACACAATGGTTCGATTTAAGATAAGCACTGGCTACGTTGATAACCCCGTAAACCAATACTATATGTCTGTTTGTTTTATTCTTTTAAGCAGATACACCCTTTTCTTCACAATAGATTGTGAATTTATTTGGTATGATGTGTTATGTGAAATTGTAGGCTTGCACATGTTTATCACTTTCATGTGTTTTCCCATGGGGACTGAGTATCTTGGGTTGACATGGCAACCTATTTATATCTACCCCCACCACCCCCCCCCCCCACCCCCGCCCCTCCCCTCACCCACACGACTATCCATTACAGTCAGAAAACGACTGTTAGCCATTATTATAAAAGAAGAATTAAGAATGTTTACTTAGGACCCAGTCGAGCTGTCTGTCATGCGATGCGGCATGATTCTACAGAAAGCCCATGGTGCCCGCTAACCCCAAGGTCAAGATCACGGGCTTAGAAAATACTCAGTTTTGAAAACTTAACGCTTGGGTTAATTTATTGTAACTTCTGTTTCCCTTGATGGAATGTTTTAATATTTCATAAATATATTTGTAAGAACATTCCGCATCATCTGCAGAATGTTCATGGTGTCCAGTAACCCCAAGGTCAAGGTCACGGACTTCAAAAATGTATAGTATAGAAATTTAACATCGGTTATTTACAGCCCCTTATGTACTATCAAATTGCGGCTGGCGGGACATCTTGCTTTGTGGAGCTCTTGTTATATTGTTTATTTAAACAGTAAAAAAATCCATAAATAACGGTGTTATATACTTAATGTATGTATATATATTATAAATACACTCAATTTCAGCATCAATCGTCAGCGCTGTGACTGTTTCTTAATCAGTTTCCTCGGATGTGAGGTCGATGACGATATCTACTCCACGTTGTCTATCATCCATTTGACATCGTCATTATACATCGATCGTGTATGACTAGAATTTTCCATCGCAAGACTAAACGTTTTTCTCAGCATGGAATATATATACCAGTAACTAGAAGTGTGGCCTATCGGCACACGAATGCCCCCGCTGGCAGTCAAAGAAAACGAGGCACATTTGAAATCAGAGGGCCAGAGAAGCGTGGATTTGTCACAGCATGAAAGAAGATCATCATAGCAACGGGCGTGTGAAATATCAAGCAGATCCATACAAGAAACAGTCATAAGACACTTACCCGAGTTTCGAACGAACCGAGTATGTGACCTTGACGCTGGGCTTATCTAGGGACGGACGATCGTGGATTGTTCATAGGGTAGTAGAGGACCATTAGAGCAATGCGTTTGTGAAATATCGAGCAGATCCGTGCAAGGAAGCAGAAATCATAAGGCATTTACCCGACCCGACCGTTAAGGTTTCAAATGCACCAAACATGTGACCTTGGCCCTCGGCTTATATATTAGCAGGGGCGGGACATCGCGGATTTGTGGTAGGGCAGTAGAGGACATTTTGGTGCAATGCGTGTGTGAAATATCAAGCGGATCCGTGTATGGAAATTATAAGACATTTACCCGAGCGTTAAAGTATCGGGACTACGTGCTGACGGACGTACGGGCGCCCGTAAAACTACATGCCCCCTCACCATTCGGTGGCTGGCGCATACAAATGCATGCATCATTGTATACATGTATATCACGCGATTGCAATTGTATCTGTATCAAAGCATGCAGGTGCAATAATACGTGAGAAAAAAAAAACATATTTAAAATTAACATAAACCAGATGAGGCATTTGATGGTCTCAGAGTGTATTTATTTGAAGTATGAATTAAGGGTTTGGAGATATAAGATATGTAAAAGCGTTGACGCAAATTTTAAAGTCATTTGACTTGGGCATGTGGTCCTCATGGGTGGGCTATAGAATGAAAATATGGATGATAATAAATAATTATTTGAAGTTTGAAGACAATCGGAGTAAGTGTTTTGGAGATATAGGGTATGTAAAAACTTTAACACAAATTTCAAAGTCACTTGACATTGACCTTGGGCATGTGGACCACACGGGCAGCCTATAGAATGAAAATATGGATGATGAAAAGCAAGTATTGAAAGTTTGAAGTAAATTGTAGTAACGATTGTGGAGATATAAGGTATGTCAAAACTTTAACAGATTTTATAATAACGCAAACTTAGTCATTTGACCATGACCTTATGAAATGTACAAATTGAAACCAGCATAGCTAGGCTGGTTTTAATTTTTCATCAGGTCCATTTTTCAATGAATTGTCCGATGTCGGTTCACAAGAAAATGTGCCGTATGAAAATCTCAAATTAAAATCAGCAAAGTTAGGTTGGATTCAAATTTACTTTTCATGATGTCCCTTTCCCCATGAATTGTCCAGTTCAGTTCAGTTCGCAAGAGAAGGCACCAATGCGATTTTGCAATTGCACCACCACCCACCTCACAATAGGTAACGGGCTACTAAACGATTTACGGTAACAGTCACTACATGACAGTGTATTCCTTGATCAGACTGCAGTTAACGTATGGGTCATGTGATAAAGATGAATGTAGATCCTGATCAGACAGTATAGAGGCTCGGTTTCTGTGCTACATGTATAGACTGGTTGCAAATCAAATACTAAAATCATGGCCTACGTTTATATGTGCCATATTTACTAATAATAGTGGAAAAATGGTATTTATGGCATATGTGACCAGTATAGATCCAGATCAGCCTGCACAATCACGCAGTCTGATCAGGGTCAACATTTAAGGTCATGTAAGACCGGGCAAACGGGTTCGATCCAGTTTTAACCTGCTGCATTGGTGCCAGGTCCATACCACACCAGTCACTTGGCCCCTTCCCTTAAAATAGGATTACGAATAATTATAATACTCACATAAGGGGTATTATAACCGGATTCAACTGTCACATACAAAATGCCAAATGCGTATGTGAGGGCCAAACCAGGTCTCCAGTCGGAATTCCGGTAGGCATGGTAAGGATGAACCCTGTGCCCGGTTGCTCAAAACCTCTGTTAGCTTAACAGACTGTTAAATCCTTAGCAATGCTAAGGATTTAACAGTCTGTTAAGCTAACAGAAGCTTTGAGCAACCGGGCCCTGGTTGTTAAATTACCCATCGCATGTTCCCACCTGCCACCCACGGAAGTTACTTGTGATTTGCCAGGTTCGTAACATATTTAGAAGACTGGTCTAATTTTCTTGTTCCAGTCGAAAACAACTTGACACGTTGCCTACAAAAAATTGACGAGCTCCATTAAAAGACAGATAGGACCACAGGCCGTCGGCATGGCGATAGGAGGGTACAATATACTGTTTTAGACATGTAAAAAGTATAACCATTTGTAGTCATTATTTAGTTAAGCAATACAGTGACTAAACAAAGACTACAAATGTCTTTCTTTTTTTACATGTCTAAAACGGTATATTATACCATCCATGTCGACGGGCCATGGTCCAATCTGTATTTTAATGGAGCCGAAGAATGCCGAGATCTCTACAGAACTAAGAACAACCTATAATTCAAGTTACATTTATTTACTTATCAACCTTTGTATTGTAAATAGCATGATTCAATAAGAACCCAATCTAATGCATGGGTACATGTAATAAATTAGCAAATGTACAAAAATATAATTATAATGTAACAGTCAAATTTTACTGAACACACATGTGACTAAGACTGGCGAAGTGGGGCTTATGAAATTTGTTACCAGTGTAAACCCAGATCAGCCTGTATATCTGTGCACTGTTCACCATTCAGTCAGTGACCAGTGTAAACCCAGATCAGCCGGTATATCTGAGCATTGTTTACCATTCAGTCAGTGACCAGTGTAAACCCAGATCAGCCTGTATATCTGTGCACTGTTTACAATTCAGTCATTGACCAGTGTAAACCCAGATCAATCTGTATATCTGTGCACTGTTCACCATTCAGTCAGTGACCAGTGTAAACCCAGATCAGCATGTATATCTGTGCACTGTTTACCATTCAGTCAGTGACCAGTGTAAACCCAGATCAGTCTGTATATCTGTGCACTGTTCACCATTCAGTCAGTGACCAGTGTAAACCCAGATCAGCCGGTATATCTGTGCACTGTTCATTCCAGTCAGTGACCAGTGTACCAGATCAGCAGTATCCCTAGATACCTATCTGAGCAATGTTCACCATTCAGTCAGTGAGCAGTGTAAACCCAGATCAGCCGGTATATCTGAGCACTGTTCACCATTCAGTCAGTGACCAGTGTAAACCCAGATCAGCCGGTATATCTGAGCACTGTTCACCATTCAGTCAGTGACCAGTGTAAACCCAGATCAGCCGGTATATCTGTGCACTGTTTACCATTCAGTCAGTGACCAGTGTAAACCCAGATCAGCCGGTATATCTGTGCACTGTTCACCATTCAGTCAGTGACCAGTGTAAACCCACATCAGCCGGTATATCTGTGCACTGTTCACCATTCAGTCAGTGAGCAGTGTAAACCCAGATCAGCCGGTATATCTGTGCACTGTTCACCATTCAGTCAGTGACCAGTGTAAACCCAGATCAGCCGGTATATCTGTGCACTGTTCACCATTCAGTCAGTGACCAGTGTAAACCCAGATCAGCCGGTAAACTGTGCATTGTTCACCATTCAGTCAGTGACCAGTGTAAACCCAGATCAGCCTGTATATCTGTGCACTGTTCACCATTCAGTCAGTGACCAGTGTAAACCCAGATCAGCCGGTATATCTGTGCACTGTTCACCATTCAGTCAGTGAGCAGTGTAAACCCAGATCAGCAGGTATATCTGTGCACTGTTTACCATTCAGTCAGTGACCAGTGTACCCAGATCAGCGGTATACAGATCATCTATAAAAATCTGTGCATGTTCACCATTCAGTCAGTGACCAGTGTAAACCCAGATCAGCAGTATCTGTGCACTGTTCACCATTCAGTCAGTGACCAGTGTAAACCCAGATCATCCTGTATTATCTGTGCATCTGTTCACCATTCATGTCAGTGACCGTGTAAACCCTGTATCCCAGATTCAGTCTGTATACTGTGCACTGTTCACCATTCAGTCCAGTGACCAGTGTAAACCCATGCACAGATCAGTCTCTGTATTTGTGCACTGTTCACCATTCAGTCAGACCATGTAAACAGATCAGCCTGATATCTGTGTGTTCATTCAGTCAGTGACCAGTGTAAACCCAGTCAACCTGTATATCTGCATGTTCACCATTCAGTCAGTGACCAGTGTAACCCAATCAGTCTGTTTTGTTTGTTTGTTTATTGGTGTTTAACGGCCTATCAACAGCTAAGGTCATGTAAGGCCGGGCAAACGGGTTCGATCCCGTTTTAACCTGCTGCATTGGGGGGAAAATTCCAAAATCAGAACGGAATATTTACATCGAGAAACAATATATTCAGCCCTGAAATTAGAATAACCTGACCTGGTGGCAGGTCCATACCACACCAAAGTCACTTGGCCCCTTCCCCTAAAATAGGATTACGAACAATCGTAATACTCACATAAGGGGTATAACCAGATTCAACTGTCACATACAAAATGCCAAAAACGTATGTGAGGGCCAAACCAGGTCTCCAGTCGGAATTCCGGTAAGGATGAACCCCGATCGTTAAATTACCCATCGCTTGCACCCACCTTCCACCCACCAGATCAGTCTGTATATCTGTGCACTGTTCACCATTCAGTCAGTGACCAGTGTAAACCCAGATCAGTCTGTCTATCTGTGCACTGTTCACCATTCAGTCAGTGACCAGTGTAAATCCAGATCAGCCTGTATATCTGTGCACTGTTCACCATTCAGTCAGTGACCATTGTAAACCCAGATCAGTCTGTATATCTGTGCACTGTTCACCATTCAGTCAGTGACCATTGTAAACCCAGATCAGTCTGTATATCTGTGCACTGTTTACCATTCAGTCACTGACCAGTGTAAACCCAGATCAGCATGTAAATCTGTGCACTGTTCACTATTAAGTCGGTGAAACATCATGTGTCTAACAAACAGTAAAGATCGTCAGCAGGTTGCAGGTATGTGCTAGTAGATCAAGAGTTAGACTGGTAACAAATGCTGTAAGCCCAAATTCTCTGGTCATAGCTACACATTTGCAATTGGTATAACTCATTGCAAATTCTAGGCATTGCATTGATCAATTTCATATCACGCGATAAAACAAGAAAATGTGGCCCGTCGGCACAAGAATGCCCCTGGTGGCAGATTGGAGAAACTGTGTCAAAGTAAATTAACCAAAAGTGATAAGTATTCATAAGCACAATTGTGAAGGTCAAATGGTGAATGTCATATTAAGGGCATCATGAATGTGTGACATTTGTGCACAAGTATGATGTATTGAAATATTAAAGTAATCCTTCAAGGGATATAGAAGATATGACAAAATTGAGAAACTACGGCAAACTTCTTAGTGTGAACAATTTAAAAGTTATGAAGGTCAAAAGGTCAAGGTAATATTACGGGCAGCATGGATGTGTGCCATTTGTCCACAAGTTTGATCTATTGAAATATTAAAGTAATCCATCAAGGGATATAGAATTTATGACAAAATTGAGAAACTCAGGCGAACTTATTAATGTGTGAAAAAGTTCAAAGTTGTCAAGGTCAAAAGGTCATGGTCATATTAAGGGAAGCATGGATGTGTGGCATTTGTCCACAAGTATGATGTATTGAACTATTAAAATAATCCTTCAAGGGGTATAGAAGTTATGACAGAATTGAGAAACTCCGGCGAACTTCTTAATGTGTGAAAAAGTTCAAAGTTGTGAAGATCAAAAAGGTCAAACTTGTATTAACGGCAGCATGGATGCATGGCATTTGTCCACAAGTATGATGTGTTTAAATATTTAATTAATTATTGGTGTTCAACGGCCTATCAACAGCGTATTTAAGTAATCCTTCAAAGAATATAGAAGTTATGACAGAATTGAGAAACTCTGACGAACTTCTTACTGCGGGAAAAAGTTCAAAGTGGTGAAGGTCAAAAGGTCAAGTTCATATTAAAGGCAGTATGGATGTGTGGCATTTGTCCACACGTATGCTGTGGTGAAATATTTAAGCAATCCTTCAAGGAATATAGAAGTTATGACAGAATTGAGAAACTCAGGCAAACTTGTTAATGTGGGAAAAAGTTCAAAGTTGTGAAGGTCATAAGGTCAAGGTCATATTAAGGGCAGCATGGATGTGTGACATTTGTCCACAGGTATATTGTGTTGAAATATTTAAGTAATACTTCAAGGGATATAGAAGTTATGACATAATTTAGAAACTCCTGAGAACTGCTTAATGTGCCGGACACACGGACGGACGGACTCACGGACACAGTCCAAACACTATATGCCTTTGGGTCTACCGAGACCGGGGGGCATAAACATTCCACGATGTCAACCGCCTCACAATGCATCGGGCAATAGTAGAGGAAAAAACCCTCCCGCACAAAATACCCGTAATTAAGGAAACAGATGAAGTCTGGTTGGTCTGCCTCCACGTTTATCTAAAATAGAAACCGAAAGTGCAAAGGCATACAAATGAAATGTCCACAATCTATGGGATGGTACACTGTACATGCCATTCCTGTTGTAGTATTACAACAGAAACCGGGTACTAGCTCAGCGTTTGTAAACAATATGGCGTATTCTCCAGCCAACAAGCATTTTGCTCCTGTTTCATTTTCTGAAATAGTGACTTTAATCATGTTAATAGTAAATATTGGGTAAAATAAATTAAAAACTGCCCCTGTTTAAGGGGAATACTGTGGATTATCTCCTTGAGGAAGCTATATATCTCCTGCATTTTGAGGGTTGTTTCCATCAGTATTACTGATTTCTTGTTTCTTCATAGTGTGAAAATTAGCATAGAAAAGTTCAAGAGTTTGATACAAGTAAATACTGATGATAAGAACTGTCTCTGGTGACACTTCAAATGGGACCAACCACCACCCACAAAAGGAGGCTTACTGAATTTTTATCAACTTTTGATTAATGTAGTGTCCATGTGTGGTGGTGAGACATGATCGCCCGGTTAGCTCAGTGGGTAAGAGCACCGAGCTAGTGATACGGGGGTCGTGTGTTCGAATTCCACATCGGGCGACACTTTTTCACCTTCACAATGGTGTCAGAAGTAAACAGGATTGTGCCTGGGTGTATTTTGGGTTGCAGGCTATACTCCTCATGAAGCTGCGAGGTTGATGCCTGGCTCCGAAATGATAAGAAGGGGAGGAGAGTAGTGTCCGCGTGTGGTGGTGAGACACGATCGCCCGGTTAGCTCGGTGGGTAAGAGCCCTGTGCTAGTTATACAGGGTTTGAACCCCACATCAGGCAACACTTGTTCCCCTTAGAAATACTTCATTAACTAGCACACTTATGTATCTGGTATTTTTGTTATTAGATGAAGCAGGAATTCTTGAACTGCGAACAGTGTAGGCCATGATCAGACTACGCGGTTGCATAGGCTGATCAGGGACTACGCTGGTCGCCAAAAAAAAAACCCAGTTTGTTGCGGTACTCCACATGTGACAGCTGCACAATCAGAGTCGAGTTCTATCCTGATATCCCTGGAAGACAAGGTCAAAGTTCTTTGTCGCCATTGCGTTGTCATAGTGACCAGACGCCGCGTTCATCACCACCAGCAATAAGTCCTTGTCACACCACCTGTCAATCAAAAAATCCCTGTTACCATAGTAATACAAAATGTGGTTTCAGTATATAGGGCACAAGAGCATAGAAATTTAATCTTTTATTTACAGTCAAACCTGTCTTAAGCAGCCACCCAAGGGATATGACAAAACTGGCTGCTTAACAGAGGTGACCTCTTAATAGAGGGTTGTGTTTTTAGGTACATTTCAGGTAAATTTTGAAAATTGAAATGAAGACTAGAAATGGACGCTTGTCGACAAGCGCATGTGTATCCCCCTCCCCAGATACACAAGTAGTTTGAAAAAAGGGTGTTCGAGTTATGCTCCGGAGACAAAATCAGTGACGGAAAAACAAAGGGAGATAACTAAAGAATTAGTGATGCAAGAGTTGTCATTCTTGCGGGACACACCTTTAGGGTCGTGGTCTATGCATGTGTGAAGTTTCATGAAAATATTCCAAAGGGTGTTCGAGTTATGCTCCAGACACGAAATCAGTGCACGAAACAACAAAGGGAGATAACTAAGAAATTAACGACGCAAGAGTTGTCATTCTTACGTGAGACACACCTTTGGGTCGTCTTCTATGCATGTGTGAAGTTTAATAAACTAGAAAATGTGTTCATAGAACACGGATGTCCCACATATCGCTTTGATAATAAATGAGGCCAAATTGCAAGTCAAAATTTTCTTTTACCTCAGCGTTAAAGTTTTTGAAGCACCAAGTATGTGACCTTGACCCTGGGCTTGGCGGGGGCAGGACAAACGTGGATTTGGCACAGGGCGGTAGAGGACCATTAGAGCAATGCATATATGAAATATGAAGCTGATCCGTGAAAGAAAACAGAAATTACTAGAAATGTGGCCTGTCGGCACACGAATGCCCCCGCTGGCAGCCAAAGAAAACGAGGCATATTTGATTATAAGCCATTTACCCGAGCGTTAAGGTTTCGAACGCACCAAGTCTGTGACCTTGACCCTGGGCTTAGCGGGGGCGGGACGAATGTTGATCTTTCACAGGGCGGTACAGGACCATTGAAGCAATGCGTGTGTGAAATGTGAAGCAGATCCGAGCAAGGAAACAGAAATTATAAGCCATTTACCCAGCGTTAAGGTTTCGAACGCACCAAGTCTGTGACCTTCACCCTGGGCTTAGCGGGGGCGGGACAAATGTGGATTTGTCACAGGGCAGTAGAGGACCATTGGAGCAATGCGTGTGTGAAATGTGAAGCAGATCCGAGCAAGGAAACAGAAATTATAAGCCATTTACCCAGCGTTAAGGTTTCGAAAGCACCAAGTCTGTGACCTTGACCCTGGGCTTAGCGGGGGCGGGACGAATGTTGATTTTTCACAGGGCGGTAGAGGACCATTGGAGCAATGCATGTGTGAAATGTGAAGCAGATCCGAGCAAGGAAACAGAAATTATAAGCCATTTACCCAGCGTTAAGGTTTCGAACGCACCAAGTCTGTGACCTTGACCCTGGGCTTAGCGGGGGCGGGACAAATGTGGATTTGTCACAGGGCGGTAGAGGACCATTGGAGCAATGCGTGTGTGAAATGTGAAGCAGATCCGAGCAAGGAAACAGAAATTATAAGCCATTTACCCAGCGTTAAGGTTTCGAAAGCACCAAGTCTGTGACCTTGACCCTGGGCTTAGCGGGGGCGGGACGAATGTGGATTTGTCACAGGGCGGTAGAGGACCATTAGAGCAATGCGTGTGTGAAATGTGAAGCAGATCCGAGCAAGGAAACAGAAATTATAAGCCATTTACCAGCGTTAAGGTTTCGAACGCACCAAGTCTGTGACCTTGACCCTGGGCTTAGCGGGGGCGGGACGAATGTTGATTTTTCACAGGGCGGTAGAGGACCATTGGAGCAATGCGTGTGTGAAATGTGAAGCAGATCCGAGCAAGGAAACAGAAATTATAAGCCATTTACCCAGCCTTAAGGTTTCGAACGCACCAAGTCTGTGACCTTGACCCTGGGCTTAGCGGGGGCGGGACAAATGTGGATTTGTCACAGGGCGGTAGATGACCATTGGAGCAATGCGTGTGTGAAATGTGAAGCAGATCCGAGCAAGGAAACAGAAATTATAAGCCATTTACCCAGCGTTAAGGTTTCGGGACGTACGTACGTACGTACGTACGTACGGACGCCGGTAACACTATATGCCCCCCTCACCATTCGGTGGCGGGGGCATAATAAGATATTTACCTGAGCGTATGATGTTAACCCTGGGCTTGGCGGGGGCGGGACGAACATGGATTTGGCACAGGGCGGTAGAGGACCATTAGAGCAACGCATATATGAAATATGAAGTTGATCCGTGAATGAGAAGAAAAATTATAAGATATTTACCTGAGCATTAAAGTTTTTGAAGCACCAAGTATGTGACCTTGACCCTGGGATTGGCGGGGGCAGGACGAACGTGGATTTGGCACAGGGCGGTAGAGGACCATTAGAGCAATGCGTATATGAAATATGAAGATGATCCATGAAAGAAAACAGAAATTATAAGATATTTACCCGAGCGTTAAAGTTTTTGAAGCACTAAGTATGTGACCTTGACCCTGGGCTTGGCGGGGCAGGACGAACGTGGATTTGGCACAGGGCGGTAGACGACCATTAGAGCAACGCGTATATGAAATATGAAGTTGATCTGTGAATGGAAATAAAAATTATAAGATATTTACCTGAGCGTTAAAGTTTTTGAAGCACCAAGTATGTGACCTTGACCCTGGGATTGGTGGGGCAGGACGAACGTGGATTTGGCACAGGGCGGTAGAGGACCATTTGAGCAATGCGTATATGAAATATGAAGATGATCCATGATCCATGAAAGAAAACAGAAAGTATAAGATATTTACCCAAGCGTTAATGTTTTTGAAGCACTAAGTATGTGACCTTGACCCTGGGCTTGACGGGGGCAGAACGAACGTTGATTTGGCACAGGGCGGTAGAGGACCATTAGAGCAATGCGTATATGCGTGTTCGAGCGAAACAACAAAGGGAGATAAGTAAACAAGAATTCCGCGGAATCAGATGCCTCGCCTTGTCCCGCCTTGACCTCGAGCCTGGGCCCGAAAGCAATTTTCACTGGCCCGAACATACATGTATTATACAATTATTGACTAGTGAACCATAGAATATCAGATTATATTCTATGGCTCACTAGTCAATAATTGTTTTATTATATGATAATAGTCTGTATATAGCACTTACGACCTTATGCTACTAGACAAAAATTGAAAAAGAATTTGAAAAAAAAAATGAAGAAAAAAAAAAATGGAAAAAAAGTTTAAAAATTTAAAATAATAATGCTTGCTACTGGAGCCCAGAATTTTGTTTAATAGTCCTATATTTATCTACATATATCTGCACAGGTCCACATAATGCCACAATATTTTCAACACAGTTTACGGAAATGTAATATAATCATTTACCTGTATAAATTACCTGTAAGTGGTCAGTGGTCAGTTGCACATGCTAGCACATGCACAGGTGAATAGTCTGTATATAGCACTTACGACCTAATGCTACTGGACAAAAATGAAAAAATAATTTGAAAAAAAAAAATGAAAAAAAAAATGAAAAAAAAAAAATGGAAAAAAAAAGTTTAAAAATAATAATGCTTGCTACTGGAGCCCAGATTTATTTTTCAGTCAAATTGAAAAATAATTTGAAAAAAAAATTTAAAAAAAAATTAAAAAAAAAAGTTTAAAAATAATAATGCTTGCTATTGGAGACCAGATTTTTTTTTAATAGTCCTATATTTATCTACATATATCTGCACAGGTCCACATAATGCCACAATATTTTCAACACAGTACCCAATGTAGTAATTTACCTGTATAAATTACCTGGTCAGCAGTGGTCAAGCACTGGACATCTGCACATGCTAGCCCATGCTAGCACATGGTTCTCCCAGTTTCTATTGTTCTCTCTACAGGTAAGGTGTACAGAGCACACGAGAAAAGGTGTACAGAGCACACGAGAAAACAGGTCTTCATGCATTATTGTCCAGTTTGTAGAGTGCGCAAAACAAAAAAGGAAGATAACTGAAACATTAGCTACGCAAGAGTTGTCATTCTTGTGCGCGACACACCTCCGGGTCGTGGTCTATGCATGTGTGAAGTTTCATGAAAATATTCCAAAGGGTGGTCGAGTTATGCTCCGGACAGGAAATCAGTGAGCGAAAACAAAAAAGGGAGATAACTCAAAAATTAGCTATGCAAGAGTTGTCATTCTTGTGCACGACACACCTTCGGTTCGTGGTCTAATTGAATGTGTTAAGTTTCATAAAAATATTCCAAAGGGTGGTCGAGTTATGGTCAATCAGTGCGCGAAACAAAAAAGGGAGATAACTAAAAAATTAGCTATGCAAGAGTTGTCATTCTTGTGCGAGACACACCTTCGGGTCGTGGTCTATGCATGTGTGAAGTTTCATGAAAATATTCGAAAGGGTGGTGGAGTTATGCTCCGGACACGAAATCAGTGCGAGAAACAAAAAAGGGAGATAACTCAAAAATTAGCTATGCAAGAGTTGTCATTCTTGTGCGTGACACACCTTCGGGTCGTGGTCTATGCATGTGTGAAGTTTCATGAAAATATTCCAAAGGGTGTTCGAGTTATGCTCCGGACAAGAAGTGTCTGCGGCGGACGCGTACGCGGACGCGGCGCGCTGTCAAATCCATAGTATCCCCCGACGGAGTCCGGGGGATACAATAAAGATAACATAGACATGTATGTTGACCTGATAATACAAATGTAATAAATAATATTAATGATTAATTTAATAGAAATTATAGGACCATATTGATTAAATATCAATATAAATGTGTATCTTTATATTTATTTAATATTTTCAAAATTGAACCTGAACATGTAATGAGTGGATTTCTTAACAAGTAACAAATATTTAGTTGAATTATATCATTTAATGAAATAAAAATTCTATCAACAAATAAAAACACCAATGTTCACGTTTTTGTTATTTTACAGCCTACTGCAACTGCTAATCTGCAAGACTTATATTGTAGACAACTTATTGTACTAGATAATAGGGCATAATCGGAAATGGCGTGGTATAAGTTATGCAAACTTTTTTCTTTTTTTTTTGTCGGGTATTGGTCAAGTCGAATTTGGATTCATTTCCAATTGTGTATGTAAATAATGCATAGGCGATGTCAGCAAAAGCAGTCAATAAGTGCGACATTCTGCTCATATTCGACATATGAGGCCATTTGCTTAAATTATATTTGAGCCGGTTACACTCGGTCCTGGGCAATACACACCAATTATATCAGCTATTCGTGTTTGGTCAATTTGGTAATTGGCAATGGGCTGTTCCTTTTTACAACAGTTGTGTCGGTAACCTATACAAATTACGAATCGACGGACAAGGGTGCAAGAACCCGGATGTGATAGGCTGTTCTTTCAATAATGCGCTGACAGTTCGGGCAACACAATTTGCACCTGTGAAACATACCCTCTCAATATCGCCAATGCGGCGACGTGTTTGGTGTTTTAATTACCCGCATTGACTGCTGACATCATTGTTAATTCGCGCTTCGGTAACGACCGCAGCAGGGTACATTGAGATCTGGATTAGCGGTGACCGTTTAATGAAATTGGATCACTAGTTTGGGACGATAATTAATGACCGCAGGCCGCGTTAGACGAGTGACCGTTGAATGAAAGCGTTTTATATAGGGAAACGTGGGGGGAATTTGAAGTGGCCGCATTAATGGCGGTGACCGCTGATTAAAGGTGACCGCCCGAGCAGGTTCGACTGTATATATATTTTACGAAAAATTGTTAATTATTGTTTTTCTGAACACTAATTACAACAAATTTTAATAAACAAGAAAATGTGGCCTTTCGGCACATGAATGCCCCTGGTGGCAGATTGGAGAAACTGTGGCAATGTTAATTAACCAAAATTGATACGTATTCATAACAACAGTTGCGAAGGTCAAATGGTGAAGGTCATATTAAGGGCAGCATGATTGAGTGACATTTATGCACAAGTCTTATGTAATTTCCGGAACAAAATGTAATGTGTGAAAATGTTCATTAAGGACAGCATGGATATGTGGCATTTGTGCACAAGTATGATGTATTGAAGTAATATAGCAATCCTTCAAGGGATATAGAAGATATGACAGAATTGAGAAACTCCGGTAAAGTTCTTAATGTGTGAAAAAGTTAAAAGTTATGAAAAAGTGAATGGGTTTAACGTCCCAGCAATAGCTAAGGTCATATAGAGACGGGACCACAGTTTAAAGTCTCATCCGACAAACCAGTGGGATGGAAACACTATGAAAAGTTGTGAAGGTCAAAAGGTGAAGGTCATATTAAGGGTAGCATGGATGTGCGGTATGATGTATTGAAATATTAATCCTTGAAATGTACTGATTCTAAATTGTTTTCAGGACCACCACATTTTAAATACAAAGCATTTACGGAAAGAGAACTTATAAGAAATTTACCCGAGCATTAAGTTTGTGACGGAGAGGACATACATTGACATGTCTGGAGTAATGTAGATTACCTTTGAGCAACAAGAACGTCCTCATCTGTGGCCACATGACTGCAGGCGTGGTCTATCAACAGGGCCCCTATAATGGAGGTAATGGTCTGTGCAATATGGTATAGGGTCGAACAAAACTGACAAAACATTATAAAACATTCTAAAGTGCTGTCAAACCATGTTTTTGTTGAGAAAGAAGGCAAAATATAAAACAAGGCTGCCAAAAGTCACAATATACGCCCTTTGAGGCATAGCTAGTAAACAAGGGATGATAACTCGGTGGAATCGTTGAAAAGCAATAGTTTTTTTTGCCACACTGAATTTGGTTAAGAATTGTCAAGTGAAAGTTTGTTTTTTTGTTTGTTTATTGGTGTTTAACGGCCTATCAACAGCCTATCAACCAGTCATGTAAGGTCGAGCAAACGGGTTTGATCCCGTTTTAACCTGTTGCATTGGAGGGAAAATCCCAAAATCAGAACGGAATATTTACATCGAGAAAAAGGGGAGATAAGTCTTCGGATATTTTTCAAATTCAATAGGCTTCTTTGTCTTGCCGTGATAAACATGTATACCGAATTTGATTACAAGCGGTGAAATAGAACTTGAGTTATTGCGTGGACAAGTATACAGAGTGCGAAAAATAAAAATGGCCACCAAGGGGAGATAAGTCATCGGAAATTCAAAATCAAGAGGCTTCTTCGTCTTGCCGTGATAAAACATGTATACCAAATTTGGTTACAATCCGTCAAGTAGAACTCTAGTTATTGCATGGATAAGCTGTGAGACCGCCAGCCCAGACATCCCGTTTTTTGAAATGGGCGTATAATAACAGTCTAAGGGATAAGATCCCTTTTCACAAGTAATCCTCCTTCAGTCAGCTGAATGTCGAACAGCATAGACCCTGGTCAGACTGTGCAAATGTGCATGCTGGGATTAGGTTGTATAAGTCGCAAAGCACATTCATATTGTATTTTTCTGATATCACCAGTACGTAACCTGGATTCCGAACAGCATTGAACCCTGGTCAGACGGATGTTCTGTAGCCGATTTCACCAACATTGCAAAGTATAGTTTTCTAGCAAAGTATACTTTGAGGGAGCAATCATTATGCATTATTTCATATAGAACTAACGCATATATTTGATGATTAAAAGTATGCAAAATTATTATACTGAATTTATAACATTATCACAGCCAAAATGGCTGTGATAATGTAATAAATTCAGTATAATAACAATTAATAAATTTATCATAAAATTGAAAATTTCTCCCTCAAAGTATACTTTGCTAGAACAGTATACTTTGCAATGTTGGTGAAATAGGCTACTGGAGTGTATGCTGGTCGCATACGTTGTATACGTTGTAAGCTTATTTTCCCCCATCCGGCGACCCACATAAGGCCAGAGCTCCAGATGAGCTTTGTATCTAAAGAGTATTGTGCCCTCTGATTTCAAATTCAATGCATACTTTATTTTTACAAATGGATTATTGATTTTCTTCATTATCAAACAGGGAACAAATGGTCCAAACGTGAAACAAATTTAAACATGCAATTATTTGTGCTGCAAAAAGCAAACATGGTTTGTTTTTTTCAGCTGAACTAAGTACATTTCAAACTTTATTACAGTATTTTCACTACTCAATTGGAAAATCAATGCATATTTTCACATTGCTGTGAGTATTTTGTACTTCCACTTTTGATAATCAATGCGTATTCCGCTAAAATAAGTGCTAAAATAAAAGTGTGCAAAACACGCCAAAACACACCTTATCGGGAGTGCTGTAAGGCTGGCATTAACTGCGACCCACCTGTGTATGTTCTACACAAACTGTAGGCGAGGTCCCTAGCAGCGAACTGTAGCGTTCCTGGCTCAGACACGTTCTCTTGTATGAATGCCATCACCGCATCCGTCGCCTTCATGACTTTCTCTGCTGAAACTGCGAGACTCGCATTCGATACCGATGCCAATTTCTTGTGTATGTCTGCGCTGAATGCCTTTAGGACTTCACCATGTGACTTTGCGATGGCGCGCAGTATATCCAACGACAACACGTTTGTGGTACCCTCCCATATAGCCAATACCTACAATAGGGAATGGAATGTAATTTCAGACAGACCAGTAGCGATTTCACCAAAATTGAAAGTATACTTATCTTGCTAAGTATACTTTGAGGGAGAAATTTTCAATTTAACGATAAATTTATTAATATTTATTATACTCAATTTATTACATTATCACAGCCATTTTGGCTGTGATAATGTAATAAATCCAGTATAATAATTCTGCATACTTTTAATCATCAAATATATGCAGTTATTAGTTTTATATGAAATAATGCATTTTGGGAAAAATAAATGATTACTCCCTCAAAGTATACTTCGCTAGATAAGTATGCTTAGCAGTTTTGATGAATCTCAGAATTTGTTCCCGCACGATAACTTTACTTATCTGTTGCCGATATCCAGCTGAAATTTATATTGATCAGGCACTATCGAAAGTGGGATTATTTGCACCAAGTTCAAGGTCACCTGAACTAAAAATATGTTTTCTCACTTGTTTCTGCAGGATAACTCGACTAGTACAAGTCATACTGTGTAAGTCCAAGCTTGACCATGTTGGCAATTCTTCAAATATGCATTGATATATATTGTGGGAACACACTTATGGAAAATGTAGTGTGTCGGCTCAAGTTCAAGGTCACCAGGGCTAAAAATACTAATTGGTATTCAACGACGGCATCCATGTGCCAACATAGCACATTTATAGTTAGGCTATTTTTCTCATTTCTATTTGAAGGTATATGTTGTGACCACTAATTTGAAATGGTGGTCACAACATATACTTTTGTGGAGAAATAAGATAAATATTCATACATGTCCATGCGAGTATTGGTGTTTATCAGGTAACCTGCCCTGCATTGACCAAATACGTACGGACTGATAACATAGTGGTGTATCAGGCATGGACGTGATACAAACGAAGTGAAAACTGACATTCCATTGGTCGGATGACGTCACGTGATGTTACCGAGTGACGTCAGTGTAATGGCGCAACGTAAACAAGTCCGCATTCTCTCAATAGATAACGACGCCATCTGTGGTCATTTTCGAGCATAAAACATTACCTGATAAATAGAATACCAGATTAGTGTCTTTTGATGTCAAGTTTATCAGGCTCGGTTCGGAATTCCAACGCGTTTTCTAGCCTTGCCTGATAAACTTGATATCAAAAGACACTAGCCTGGTATTCTCTATATCTTCAGTCAGTAAGGGGATGGGATATAGACGCTCACCTACCTGAGCATCCCTGAGAATGGAAGGCAAGCCTGTGTCCTCGATGTAACCTTGACCTCCGAAACTCTCCAGTCCCTCGGTAGCCACTCTCAGTGCCTGGGCGATGAAAATACATTATGTTACCATAGCGGACGTTTCTGACTGTAACCGGAGACATAGGGCCTATGGCATTTGTGTACATTCCAGCTCCTAATGAGATTAACCCTTTAAACACCACCTGCTTGTATATTGGTATTGGCAAATAGTTTAGATCCAGATGAGCCAGCTCATGGCTCATCAGGATCTGCACTTTTTGCAAGTAATTTTCACATTTTTTGAGAACAAAAACACCCCTTTTTCATAAATGACATGGACTAGGCTGAAAATCATTCTGACAATTGGATCGGTCCAAAAATTGACATATAAAAATCCACTCCAGTTACTTAGGGGTGAAAGGGTTAATGAGAACACATGTACAAGGATGTACATTCCCGCAGATTAGTAATGATATGTAATGATTTTAGAAGTACAGTGCGACCCCGTTAGTACACGGAAGTCCGGCGACATACAACCTTCCGTGTTGCTTATCCGAACCGTGCTATATCCGTTCTCGCCCAAGACGCATCATAATGTCAAAAAAAATACATGTACACTGTACACTGTGACTGCGAATGAACGACGTCGCCAATGCCTATAATGTGCCATATGTTTTCACTGTTATCTTCGCATATAATAAATATATTGAATCCAAGAATTGTTAACGTCATGTTTTATTTATTCATCATGTTCATGTAGAATGTAGATCTACGCAGGTCCGTGCAATCCATTATTGTAAACGCGTGTAGAAAAAGTGTAGTAATGATGACGCAATGACCCAATGACCGATATCCTGTTCCATCAGCTGCAACATCACGGACAAGCTCGTGCGTTGCAATCTGTGTTTACTCATATGGTGAGCACAGGTGGAAGACTCTGACCTATGACACGAAAATAAATGCCTATTAAAAAAATCCCATTATTCCACCCACCTGGTATCGTACTGTACATGACGTTAATAATAGAACGAGATCAAGTGGGTGGGGTAATGCATATTTTTGTAATGGTCATTTTCTTTGTGTCACACGTCCGACTATTCCACCTGTGGGTTTGAGTGCAGACCTGTCTAGACATGTTTTGCCAGACGTGTTATAATATGCCAGTTCATGAGGTAATCAGGCTTATCACGCCAGATTTTCGATGAAGATGAATCTGATAATAGTGTACATTTTCTGTAAACGATATCGAATGTTGACGAATATTAAATTAGTAATCATTACGCATTTTCTCTGAAAATGTTATCAACTTTCCGATATATTAGCAGAAAAAAGTCAAATCATTCTCGGCGAAAATCTCAGTTACCGTATATAATAAAGTTGATTATCTCATGCACTGGCTCAATTATGAAGTAGCGAAACAAGGCCAGTTGTCAGGTACACATGTGTGTACATGCGCCGGGGGCGTGTGCAGTGCTGTAACAATTTAGTTAATCTGGGTCGAGTTAATCTGCGCGACTGATACGCGATCTCCGATTGGTCAGCCTTTACACCTAATTAATATTCCACCAATGGTGAGCGCGAACGCATGCTGGAAAAATGAAATCGAGCACATAACAATTAGCACTGCTTTGTTACTGGTCTTACTGATGTTATTCCCAGTTTGCTCGGATTAATTTACATTATGTGCAAACGTGATCAGCTGCACATTCACATCGGTGAGATAAAAGGAGGCTATGCGCCCATAAAAAAAGAATCGTCCATTTTGGGTCTAATTTGGGAAAGAATCGCAAATTTAACACGATTTCTGACAATAGTCGTGTTACAAATTTAACACGATTTTGATATACAAATAGGAAAAAAATTCGGGAGCCAAGGCACAACCGTGTACTAACCGAATTCGTGTTATAGTGAAGCGTGTACTAACGGGGTCGCACTGTATAGTGTGTGTTTCATTGCTGGAATGGCAAACAGTGCTAACCCTGATCAGACTGCCTAGATGCACAAGCTGATCCGAGTCAACACCAGTTGCAAAGGCTACAACCCTCTGTTCTTGATCAGTCACATAATTTATTGAGGCAATGTTTATTTTGGAGAACTAGAAAATGTGTTCATAGAACATGGATGCCCCACATATCGCTTTGATAGTAAACGAGG
The DNA here is from genome assembly GCA_029237695.1 of Conchocele bisecta. Lineage (NCBI taxonomy): Eukaryota > Metazoa > Mollusca > Bivalvia > Lucinida > Thyasiridae > Conchocele > Conchocele bisecta. Next base: position 95,082,332 of record CM055270.1, read on the forward strand.
CAAAACTCCAATTCGAAAAGGGGGAAATAATCCATGACCCCGCGGTACGAGGTACAAGACAAAATTACCAAATTCTAAGTCGAAAAGGGGGAGATAATCCGGGGGTCAAATAAAAATAAACTTTGCGCATATACTCATCATAAGGAAGCTACATTCCAAGTTTCAGGCATGTAGCTATTACGGTTTAAAAGTTTTAATAGTTACAAGGCAAAATTGCTAAATTCTAAGTCGAAAAGGGGTAGATAATCCATGACCAGGAGGTCGAATAAAAAATCGAAATAAACTTTTCACATATACTCATCATAAGGCAGCTACATACCAAGTTTCAGGTGTGTAGCTATTAGGATTTAAAAGTTTATGACTTACAAACCTAAATTGGAAAATTCTAAGAGATAATCCATGACCCCGAAGCTACATACCAAGTTTCACGTCTGTCGCTAGTACGGTTTAAAAGTTTTACCCCTTACAAGGTTGATGAAGGATGGACAGAAGAACGGACAGATGGGACGTACGTACAAGGGTAACACTAAATGCCCCTTCCATTATCGTGGTAGGTCATACAAATGTCAGTGTGAGTAAATATTTCATATATAGTATGGCTGCATGAATCCTTTTATCCGCCGAATATGTTGAATGGTCTAAGCACGTTGTGTTGGGGGATCCTGTAATATTCTTTTTGCCGTGCTGTTATCAGCGTCAGAACCCTGTTGCAGTAAGTCAATAATTTGTAGTATTACAGGGCCAGTCAACACATGAAGACCTTGACTGTTTAGCATGTTTAGAACTAGTGTTAAACACACCATTCTCCCAGCTATAAAGAGGGATCGTAGTTAGTTATTTCACTTTGCAAATCTATTTATAGAAATCTGGTCCTATGGTTTATTTTAGCGTTTACTTCTTACTGAATAGTTCAAAAAATAAGACTACAAACAGGGTAGACCCAGATCAGACTGCACTGAGTCTACCCTGTTTGCAATAAAATGAATAAGTGTCAAAATATGAATCTGGCAAATAATGCAGTTCCGGATCAGACTGGACAGATATGTAGGATAACCTGGATCAACACAAGTCGAAAACACTATAATGGCTCCTTTACACATCAAATTGTGCGACAGTCGCCCTTTTTACCAGCAATAAGATCATAAAATATACAATTTGGCCGGATTTCTATGAATACATTCAAAGGGAAACAACTAGCTATGGTCCCTCGTTAACATAATGTTTAGCCTTCTAAGGGAAAGCCTGCTGAGGTGCGACAGTGAAAAAGCTGAAACAAAGGTATCAGACAGATACATACATGGACATGCAGACATCATTGTGATATCAATGCTGAGCTCTCTGTAAGCTGGCTCGGGAAAAATTCCTGAGCCCAACCGAGGTTTGACCTACCACCCACAGATGACTAATACAGCTGGGTGAGTGTCTTTCTAGATGTTTACCTGCTTGCCACTGTACAGCTTGGAGTGGGAAACCAGTATCCCAGGCTGTTTACCGGCTTGTCACTGTAGAGCTTGGAGAGGGGAACCAGTATCCTGGGCTGATTACCTGCTTGCCACTGTAAAGCTTGGAGGGGAACCGATACCCTGGGCTGTTTACCTGCTTGCCATTGTCAAGTTTGCAGAGGGGAACCGGTACCCTGGGCTGTTTACCTGCTTGCCATTGTAGAGTTTGGAGAGGGGAACCAGTATCCTGGTCTGTTTACCTGCTTGCCACTGTAAAGCTTAGAGAGGGGAACCAGTATCCTGAGAAGCAGTTGCTCGTCATTTGTCGCCGTCCCACAATCCTTCCTTCCCAGCAGTCGGGCGTTCTCCAGACACAGATGTACTGCCCCGCGCGCCTCCACCTACGTGGTATATATAGTTTGCACGCTTAGACCGCCAGTTGAGACAGAGAAGAGTGCCAAAGGCCACAATATACACCCGTCGAGGTATAGACAGTACAATGTGGGATAACTACATGGAAAAAGAGATCAGTAACACTGATGGATATACCCCTCACAAACAACCATAACACAAAAATTTAATGCAATTGACCCTGAACACAGGAGCTGCATGGGTGGGCTATAGAACAACACACTGATGTTGACAAGTATATGAAATTCGATTGAGGGTTACGGAGATAACAGGTACGCAAAAGTAATTTTACCTTGACCGTGTTCACAGACTACAATGGTGGGCTATAGAACGAAAATATGGATGATGACAAATAAGTATATGAAGTTTCAAGCCAATTTGACTAAAGAGTTTTAGACTTATAACATTTAGAACTTTGCATCAGTGCAATGGAAGTGTAAAATATCAAGACATTATGTGAAAGTAAACAGATATTATATCCACTACATTACATACCTTGGGTCTAGCGGGAGACAGACATACGGAACCTGATGAGCAAAGAAATATGTCCCAATTATATTTATTTGCATACAGTAAACAAAAATAGTACCTCTAATCTGGCAAGTGTTTGCATGTGAAGCGGGTAGTTTTTCAAATGGTCCCCAAAAGCAGTGCGCCGTGTACTGTAGTCGCGGCACAAGTTCAACATTCTGAAAAGAATGGAGGATGCAAATGCACTTAAATACATTTTTATCAGGTAACCTGCCCTGTATTGACCGAATACGTACTGACTGATAACATGTTGTATCAGGCATTGACCTGAATATAGTGATACAAACATCGGGTTACAACGAAGTGAAAACTGATATTCCATTGGTCGGATGACGTCACGTGACGTTACCGAGTGTAATGTAGTCAGTGTAATGACGCGACATAAACAATTCCGCATTCTATCCATAGATAACAACGTTATCTGTGGTCATTTTCGAGCATAAAATGTTACCTGATAAATAGAATACCAGGTTACTGTCTTTTGAAATCAAGTTTATCAGGCTCGGCTCAGAAACGGTAGGAATTCCTATGTGTTTCCTAGCATTGCCTGATAAATGCAATATTAAAAGACACTAGCCTGGTATTGTATATTTATTTTTGTAATTTGATCGTGTAATTGAACAAATTACCTGCAATAAATCATACAATCAAAATTCAGGGACAAATGGAAGTGAGTGGAAGAAGAGGTTCAAGTACATAAGGTACTTCAGCCCATTCTTCCTCATATTCCTTCAAGTCGTCTCTCATAGTGTGTTGGCTTGGTAAATCTGCACAGAACTGGCTGAATATTAGTAGATTGGTTTGCGGATTCTTTTTTCCCACTGAACTCTTCTTGATAAATTCAAGGGGTTAGTGGAAGAAGGGGGCTAAGTCCATTCAATACTTAACCCACTTATTCCACTAACCCCTTTAATTCAATGCAGTATGTGTACAGTTAACCAGCGGTCCGTTTCACTAAATTCTGTAAGACAAAAATGTTCGTACAAAAATTTCTCTAAATTTACTTCACACATTAATGTGGTTCAATAAAGCTACAATTTTCCACAATTAGGACAAGTCAATCAAAGATTTCTCAAATTAGTTTTCTAATGCAAAATTTTCTGTACATATTATTTTTGCACTTACATGTACGAACATCTTTACTGAAATGGGCCTCAGAAGTCCAGGGTTCGAGCCATGTGTGAGGTGTGACATTTTTCTCGCCCTGTGGCAATACATACCTTCTCATAGATGATGCTGCGGCCAGGGAGTTGTGGATTCGGGTCATCATGAGCATATCGGTTATCGCACGTACGCCACGCCCCTCCTCCGACACCTATAACAGGCACATGTGGCTGTGACTGAAGAAACGGGGCTTATGAATTTTGCGACCAGTGTAGATGCAGATCAATCTCGACTCTGATATGTGGTTGTGACTAGAGAAATGAGGTTATGGGGTTTGTGACCAGTGTAGATCCAGATAAGTCACAACTCTAATATGCGGCTGTCACTGGAGAAATGGGGCTTATGGAGTTACAATTGATTGTTTCACATTAATTCCCTTACATGCTATAGCAGGCATACATGACACAATAAGTAACTGACACATACAAAATGGTTCATTTTTCGCAGTGTCTAATTATAGATTACAACAAGGCCTTTTATTGTTTGCCCTAATTTCCCGTCCAATGAAAGCACAGCATTTCGTCTCAATTAATCTCATATTGTGACATTTACGTCAATATATATTAAGTTAATCATTAAATGTTTCAATAAGTACAGTTACATGTATAAATAGCTTGGTAACATAATATGTCGTCCGGTAACATATTATTTTCACGCGATGTGGAACATGTTACCGGATGTGTGACGTTAAATTTGGTGTCAAACCAATTGGTGTCAAATGGCCAATCACATAATAGTATCGGAACTAGAAAGCCTAGCTCTGTTTAGGGGCGGCGCTAACTTCAAACAAACATAATAATGCACGTGACAGGGCTGGGCGGGCCAACAATAAGACAGTTATAGTTCACATATTGATTTAAATATTGAACTAATTTATTAACTAGATGGCCGCGGCCTGCATGTCGCGCCTTGTGGTGAGGCATGGACACTAAAAAAAAAGATATAGTACAACGAAAAACTTTAACCAAAAACTTAAACCAAAAACTTCAAAGTAATTTGACCTTGACATTGGGCACAGGGGCAGCACGGGAGGGGGGTGGAATGAAAATATATATGATGATAAACACCCATGTGATGTTTCAAGGTAATGGGCTAAGCAGTTGCAAAGATATAGTATAACGAAAAACTTTAACCAAAAAACTTAATTAAAAAACTTAACCAAAAACTTTAACCAAAAAACTTAACCAAAAACTTCAAAGTAATTTGACCTTGACATTGGGCACAGGGGCAGCACGGGAGGGGGGTGGAATGAAAATATATATGATGATAAACACCCATGTGATGTTTCAAGGTAATGGGCAAAGCAGTTGCAGAGATATAGTATAACAAAAAACTTTAACCAAAAAACTTAACCAAAAAACTTAACCAAAAACTTCAAAGTAATTTGACCTTGACATTGGGCACAGGGGCAGCACGGGAGGGGGGTAGAATGAAAATATATATGATGATAAACACCCATGTGATGTTTCAAGGTAATGGGCAAAGCAGTTGCAAAGATATAGTATAACGAAAAACTTTAACCAAAAAACTTAATTAAAAAACTTAACCAAAAACTTTAACCAAAAAACTTAACCAAAAACTTCAAAGTAATTTGACCTTGACATTGGGCACAGGGGCTGCACGGGAGGGGGGTAGAATGAAAATATAGATGATGATAAACACCCATGTGAAGTTTCAAGGTAATGGGCAAAGCAGTTGCAGAAATATAGTATAACGAAAAAAACTTTAAAACTTAAACCAAAAAACCTTAACCAAAAACCTTAACCAAAAACTTTAATAAAAACTTAACCAAAAAAACTTAACAAAAACTTTAACCAAAGAACTTAACCAATAAAAACTTCAAAGTAAAAATAATTTGACCTTGACATTGGGCGCAGGGGCCCGCACAGGAGGGGGTAGATGAAAATAATAGATGATGATAAACACCCATATGAAGTTTCAATGTAATGGGCAAAGCAGTTGCAGAGATGTAGTATAACGAAAAACTTTAACCAAAAAACTTAAGCAAAAAACTTAACCAAAAACTTTAACCAAAAAACTTAACCAAAAACTTCAAAGTAATTTGACCTTGACATTGGGCACAGGGGCCGCACGGGAGGGGGGGGGGGGTAGAATGAAAATATAGATGATGATAAACACCCATGTGAAGTTTCAAGGTAATGGGCAAAGCAGTTGCAGAGATATAGTATAACGAAAAACTTTAACCAAAAAACTTAACCAAAAAACTTAACCAAAAAAAACTTAACCAAAGAACTTAACCAAAAACTTTAACCAAAACACTTAACCAAAAAACTTAACCAAACAACTTAACCAAAAAAACTTTAACCAAAGAACTTAACCAAAAACTTTAACCAAAAAACTTAACCAAACAACTTAACCAAACAACTGAACCACACGTACGTACGTACACCAAACGGCCGACTATATCGCGCTTTCCGCAAGCGGGCGTGACAAAAACTCAATGAACTATAACTACATTGTATTAATATATATAACTATAACTTTTGTTGTCTGCTGTTTCTCATTTCCATTTTTCACAACAAAAACATGGTTTGGCAGCACTTTAGAATGATTCTGAAATGCTGCCAAACCAGGTAACGTTGAGAAAAAAAAGATGAAAATATGAAACAACAGCAGACGTCAATTTTTGTTTCCCGCATTTTAACGGTTAAGTATGGATGGTATAACAGGGCCACACAGTGTCATTTTCAATGGTCTCTCATTTTACCTGTGGATTGGGAGGAAAATCTCACAAGGATTAGGATAACCTGACCTGGTGCCAGGTGTGATCCCTAAAAGTAATAAGGTTGCAAATATTATATTATTCTTGTAAGGGGTAGACCAGCTTCAACTGTCACATACAAGAATGTCAAAGACGTAACTGAAGGCCAAACCGGGTCTACTTTCGGGATTCCAGTAAGGATGATCCCGATAAATTAAATTACCCATCACATGCTCCAAACCAACCACCAAACCTGTCCTGAGAACCCTGAGCAACACCCTGAATGAACCATAGAATATAACTGTACAGTGGTACCTCTCTAAACCTCTCCTCCACAACCCATCCCATCATCAAATTAAACTTGCTTACAGTCTGAGCAAGTTCTGTAGCCGATTTCACCAAAATTTCAAAGTATACTTTTCTAGCAAAGTATACTTTGAGGGAGTAATCATTTATTTTTCCTGAAATGCATTATTTCATATAGAACTAACGACTGCATATATTTGATGATTAAAAGCATGCCTAATTATTATACTGAATTTATTACATTATCACAGCCAAAATGGCTGTGATAATGTAATAATTTCAGTATAATAAAAATTAATAAATTTATCCTAAAATTGAAAATTTCTCCCTCAAAGTATACTTTGCTAGAAAAGTATACTTTACAATGTTGGTGAAATAGGCTACTGGGCCCACCTTGTAAGCCACACTGCCATCGAGCAACAGTTCAGCCGTGGGCAACTGTCTGGTCCCCAGCTTGTTCTTCAGCTTCAGGATCTCGATGTTGTTCAGGGAACCATCCGCATTCTTTACCTCCATATAGAAGAGTGACAGCCCTCTGGTACCCTAGAAAGCCGAAGTTGGAAGAATGCTCAATGCAACATAAAATTTCCACACATGTAGCTTCTGATCAGGTACTTAACCCTTTCGTCCCTAAGTAACTGACATGGAAAAAATAAAGAATATCCACAAATGGTGAAGATCTCGATAAGACGGCTCGCTACGAGCCGGCCCATCAGCATCTACACCGTTTGCAAACATAGAAGAGGTCAGCAGTGTTGAAAGGATTAACTGAAATATGGGAATGCATTTGGGAAAATTCTTTGCCGTCTGCTGTATTTTCATATATGGGGAAAAAGCATTAGTCATCTGCTGTTTTTTTTACATTTGTGACAAATGTATAATTAGACGTCTGCTGTTGTCCTATATGAGGTTTCCACCAGTGTAGCTGTAAATGTGGCAATATTTTTGAACAAATGAGATGAGCCATGTGATTTTGTACCTAAGAAGATATGGCCTGTTGCACAGTAAAATGGTCAAATGTGTTAGCATCAGAAGTAAAAAATAAAGTACAATATTCCATTACACTTTGTACATTTTTTTATTGTTCAACATCCCTTTCTACTGAATTCATATATGCAAGGATAACTTTTGACATCATTTTGCAAAAAAACACATGCACGTCACTACTGTCGACAAAGGGGACGGACGTTACTTGTAAAAGACCAAACTTCTCAATCTTTGCACTAACAACAAGAAACGAGGCAAAGCTACGAAGGCCAGGTTTTTTCCAAGCATAGACACTTGGATAACATGATTATACCCTCTGTGTGTAGACTAGATGGCCGTGCCTGCATGTCGTGCCTTGGGGTGAGGCATGGACACTAAAAAAATAGAAATGGAAAAACTTTAACCAAAAAACTTGAACCAGACACACGGACGTACGGACGTACGGACGGACGTATGACAAAACACCCATGTGAAGTTTCAAGGTAATGGGTGAAGCAGTTGCAGAGATATAGTATAACAAAAAACTTTTAACAAAAAAAATTTAACCAGACGTACGTTAAAAAGTTAACGTTGAAAATGGCTAAGTCAATTACGTAGAAATAATAGGTGAAGGTAAAAAAAAATGGTCACATGTTGGATAGTTGTATGTGGTAGGCACCCCTTGGTTATGAAGCTGTGAAAGTTTGGTGGTCCTAGGTGGTACAGTAACAAAGAAATGGACTCAAACACGAAAACGTAACATTGATTGTGGACGCCGCCCGCCGCTCCCACTGCCCGCCGCCCGCCGCCCGCCCGCCCGGCTTTCGCCAATCCAATAGCCTGGATTTTTTTCTCAAAAAACCTGGCTAATAAAAATGAATGCTATGTGTCTCTTAAAATTATGTACATGTTACACCTATCAATTGCCAAACATGAAAAATATTTAAAGATACACTGCAGCTCCATTATAACGCAGTGGTCGGGGTCCCAAGATTTCAAACCGCGATCGAATCCGAATGCGTTATAAAATTTTGAGACATGCACGGGTACTGGTACTGCACGGGTTACTGGTATCATTCGCATTTCGGTTACCAACTATTGCGGGAATTCCATTAGCAACGGACCCATATAAAATCATGTCATTTGAACAGAAGTTAAAGTAATTATTAATAATGCCTATGACATACAAACTTGTATGTATTAATGTATTAAACATATGAGTTATTTATAAAATCATGCTTATTACAACATTGTATAGTGCTCGCGATAGACAGACGCTTATTACAATGTATACTACTCGTGATCAACAGACGCTTAAACGGATTAATTGATAATAAATAATGCCTATGATCACGTGTCCTGCCTATTCATGCGGTTGATAAGTGCATAATCTCAGGATGTAGGGTCACGTGATCTATTGTTTACGCTGCAAGTCATATTGATGAATGAAATTTACGATTTAAGCGAGATTGCCGTGGGCTGCAGTGTAAACAATAGACCACGTGATCCCATACCCAGATAATGCTGAAACACCAGTCTATTTATAGAACGCTAAATATTACACCTGGGAATAAAGAAAAAGAAAGGCGATCCAACACGCAACCATTTATTAGCGACAATTATGTGTAATTGAATTGATTAATAAATATGCCTATTAACATGATTACCTGATTAAAGGTACATGTATTACATTTGCTAACATACTAATAATAATCCTTTCATGGACTTTGAACTTCGTTGTTTGAATAAACTTGCAGAAATCATGAATCAACTAATTACACGATGACTACGACGTCCGACGATTTTTTTTCATTTTTTTTTTATTTTTTTTTCTCGATTTTTTAAATATTTTTTGGGATCCACGAGACGCTATACGCGACCGCGTTATAATGGAGCTGCAGTGTACTGACATTTTCTGTAAATGATGTTGAAAGTTGATGAAATGTTCAAAGCAAATGCAAAATAGACTTCCGCATTTGCTTTGAAAATAGGAATGAATGGCCTTTTTGTGGAATTTATCGGGGATATAAACTTGGAAAAGTCGCGGGAATACTGGACGAAGCGATAACAAATTACAATTTTTTTTTTTTTTCCGAAAAATTGTAATTTTTTAAGGCCTCGTCCAGTATTCCCGCGACGTTTCCAAGTTTATATCCCCGATAAATTCCACAAAAAGGCCATTCATTCCTTATAATTCCAGCATTTGGAATAAATTCATCAAGAAAATGTGTTTATTTTCCGTTTTCTTAAGAATTATTTTAACTGTGCCCGACGGTTACGGAAAGTAGTTCGGTATGGGAGTTTACTGGGATATAAATTTTGGACAGAGACTTGCTACGGACCAATCAAATGTTAGTAAATATTTTTGTGCTAGAATTATCATTTCATCAACTTTCCACGTCATAGGAAATAGCGTACACTGAGGAAATAGTGTAAATTTTGTTAATAGTTTTTATGAAATACCATGAATACCGCACATCTTGTCAGGTTCAAAATAACATGGTTTGTCTCAAATGTTTTTGTCTGCTGTTATCTCATATTTTTCAAGAAAGCATGCTTTGGCAGCACACGATTCTCATGTGATAGCAATTAACTTAAATGGAGTGTTATGTCTGTTCAACAGCTAGGTCATAATATTATTCAAAGCCCCAACCTAAAATTACAAAAATTATGTTCAGCACTGAAAGACAGTACATGTCCTGATCCAGTACCAGGCATCCATACTACACTGGACCACCTGGCCCCAGTAGCCTGTTTCACCAAAATTGCAAAGTACCGGTATACTTCAAAAGGGCTTATCCAGAATTAATGGTATGCGGGGAAAATATATGTGTTGCTGATATAGACAGGTAATTGCTATTCAGAGGTGGCTTTTAACACAGGTTCGACTCTACTTGTATGCTATTCGGAGGTGGCCTTTAACACAGGTTCGACTCTACCTGGACAACATTTCCCTGGGCGTCCGTGGTTCTCGCCAACAGGAAGGTCATATCAGCATCGGTTGCCGAGGAGAACCACTTGTAACCATGGAGCCTGTAGCTACCGTCAGATTGTGGGATAGCAACTGTCTCGGTGCCACGGGCTGCAGGGAGGATAGAATAAGTTTTTTAATCCTTTCAATATTACAGACCTCTTTTGCGTTGTTTGCAAACAGTGTACATCCAGACGAGCCGGCTCGTCACGAGCCGGCTCGTCTGGATCTGCACTTTTTGCAAGTAATTCTCATATTTGTAGAAATACACACACCTCCTTATCACTGGACTAGTATTAGAATCAGTTTGTAACTACTGGATTGGTCCTTCGATTAACGTATCACAGCCCATTCCAGTTACTTAGGGTTGAAAGGGTTAATCAATTGTATGGACTGACAGCAGAGACGGGGAAACTTACATCTCAAACTACTATAACAATCCTCAAAATTCAGATACAATTTGTTATGCCATGGGAAACCCCTACTTTTCGGATACAATTTGTTTTGGGAAACCTAGGGGTTTCCCAAAACCAATTGCATCCTAATATATTGTTGTCATGGCAACCTAATACAGCTATAGTAACTGTAAAATATTGGTACATTCTTTGTCGTGGGAAAAAATATATTTATATGAGTTTTTCCAGAATAAATCGTGCCTGAATATTAGGGATATTACAGTAAATTAGAACACGACCCTCCTGCATTATAGTCACTCAGAAGGATTCAAATGTGATTGTGGCTGTGACTGGAGAAATGGGGCTTATGGGATCTGTGACTAGTGCAGCACCTGATCAAATAACACACTCTTGTAGCCTGATAACGATGTATATTGCTTATTAGAAGCATGACGTGTGTCTCATTGATGGAATGGCGAACAGCGTACATACTGATCAGACTGTGCGGATGCACAGGCTGATCAGGAGCGACACTGGTCGCAAAACCGATAAGCCCCATTTCTCCAGTCACAGCCACAATTATGTAGCTGATAGCAACACTTCTATTTTGATTATTTATTTCTTCGCTTATTCATTAATGAAATAGCATTACATTATATTAAGGCAATCATAGTTTTGTCTCCAACATGGAAGTCAAAGTCAGCAGAAGTACACCACAGGTGGAAGACTCGGGATTAGGACCCAATACTTGGCACATTTGGAAAAGGTTACCCCACCCACCCATTTCCATACACTATACCTTACAGTCTTTTGAACCAGATGGCCGCGGCCTGCATGTCGAGCCCGCCGAGGCATTTGATGGTATTTTTAAAAACTTTAACGCAGATTTCAGACGGACACACGCACGGACGGACACACAGGCGGACGCACGGACACCCGGACACCTGTACGTCATAGTGATCACTATGTCTCGCATTCCGCAGGCGGGCTCGACAAAAATGCTGTACGGTATAGTGAATGGAAATGGGTGGGTGGGGTAACGTTTTCCAAATGAGCCAAGTATTGGGTCCTAGGTCCGAGTCTTCCACCTGTGAATGACACTGTGAGTGGATGGACACTGGCAGCATCAATGTGAGGAATAAATATAATTTATTCAACTACAATTTTGAAATACCAGATTTATTGCACAATTGACATATGGCATATGTCGGGTTACATATACACAGCCAAGTGAAAAAAATTACCATGCATTCATTACTTTTAAACATGTTAGTCAGAAATAATCAACAGTAGATGAAAAGTGAAAGTGAATAGGTTTAATTACCCAGTCTCAACCGATAGACCAGTGGGATGGGAATACTACATGTATGTAAGAATTTTCACACCTAGGGTGAGGATTGCACTCAAATGCCATATCCCCTAAGCCACGGCCCATCCCTCAACACAAGACTAACCAAACCATATTAACCCTTTCAAAACTACATAATAGAATTGTTAATAAATTAATTTCGAGCAAGCGCAATCGAGAAATTAGGTTATTAATAATTCAATATGTGAACTATAAATTACGTATTGGTTGTCCTGCTTTCTTCACGTAAACATGTCAATTCAATGCAAGTCCCGCACTTTCGACTTGTGATACATGTACTACTACATTATTATAGGAATGAATGGCCTTTTTGTGGAATTTATCGGGGTATAAACTTGGAAAAGTCGCGGGAATACTGGACAAAGGCCAGAAGGCCTCGTCCAGTATTCCCGCGACTTTTCCAAGGTTATATCCCCGATAAATTCCACAGAAAGGCTATTCATTCCTTATAATTCCAGCATTTGAAATAAATTCATCAAGAAAATGTGTTTATTTTCCGTTTTCTTAAGAATTATTTTAACTGCGCCTCACGGTTACGGAAAGTAGTTTGTCGTGGGAGCTTACTGGGATATAAATTTTGAACAGAGACTTGCTACTGGCTAATCAAATGTTTGGGAATTGTGTAAATATTTTTGTGCTGGAATTATTGGCTGGTTGACACTGCAGCGCAAAAGTACACATCAGAATAGGATGCGTGCCACGTGACGTGCCGTGCATTTCTGACAATAAGCCGTGACGTATGGATTTAAATATAAATTTCTAGGTATTGGAACATTTAATGCTATGATTTCATTAGTCGAGAAACTAGGGCAAAAAATAAAGACCTGTATCGTGGTATTGGCAAAAAAGTGTAGATCCAGATGAGCCCGCTTGTGGCGAGTAATTTTCATATTTTTGATAACAAAAACACCCCGTTTTCATATAGGGACTACTCTGAAAATCATTTTGTGATGGTTGGATTGGTTGCAAAATTAACATATCAAAATCCATTCCAGTTACTTAGGGGTGAAAGGGTTAAAATGTCATAAACGATGTCAGGCCCAGGTCGTTAGCCTGTGGTATGATACATACCAACATCCGAGCCACCGCGTTTCTCGGTCATCCACTGGCCGGACGTCCAGAATGTATCGGGAGATCGAGAGATGAGGTGTTGGAAAGCCCCGGACTTTAGCCATGCTGCTGAGGAATCATCGAGGCTCTAGAAAGCAGTTTTAAATCTGTTGTGGCCTGTATATGCGTTTCAACAGAGCTCCAGATAAGTTTTGTATCTAAAGAGTATTATACATGTATGCCCATATTTCAAATCAATAATACATTTGTAAAAGTAAAATATACATTGATTTCAAATATGGGCATACATGTATAATACTCTTACTAAAGTAAATTTTCAACTGTATTGTAGTATTTTCACTACTCAATTTGAAAATCAATGTGTATTTTCACATTGCTGTGAGTATTGTGTACTCGCACTTTTGATAATCAATACATATTCTGCTAAAATAAATGCGTAAAATACGCCAATACGCACATTATCTGGAGCTCTGTATCTATGCAAAGCAGGATACAACATTGTGTTACAGTCAGTATGTATTCGGCGAATGCAATGCTAACTAGAGAAAAGTCGAGGACGCGGCATCGCAATATACCAAATTTTAGTAAGTTCGAATGGGGAGATAATTCACAAGCCAGGAATCAAATAAAAACTCAAAATCTACCATATGGAAGCCACAATATGTCGCCAGCTATTGTAGTTTGAAAGTTTTACTTCCAAGGTGTATGATCACGTGGTACTAACAACAACAAGTACCGATTCAAAGTACGTATTCTTTTATATTGTCCTTATTACGTAACGGATTTTGATGCAAAATGGTGCATCAAACCCGTCTTGTTAAGCTGCATTTGGTGGTCCTCTGTACGTTGGCCCAGACTTATGTCGTTTTTGTGAAGAATCAATTTCCGTGTCAGTAAGTCCATGATAAGTCTGTGCCGAACTCCCTGGATGACCAAATGCAGCTCATGAAGACGCGTTTGCTGCGCCATATTTCATCAAAATCCGTTTGATATTAAGGAAAATATCAAACAATACTTACTTTGGAGTGGGCGACATTGATGTTGTTGTAACCACGTGATCATGCACCTTGACTTCTTACGAGGCAAAATTGCAAAATTCTAAGTGGGAGACAATCCATGACCCAGGGGTCAAATAAGAAATTGAAATTCACATTGCGCATCTACACACCATAAGAAGGCACATACTAAATCTACTTGTACATACCATAAGCTAGCCACATATCAAATATGAAGTCTCCAGCTAAGAGGGTTTAACAGTTTTCTTACAAGACAAAATTGTGAAATTATATGTAGTTCAAAAGGGGGAGATAACCCATGACACAGGGGGGGCAAATCAAAAATGGAAATTCACTTTGCATGTCTGCACACCATGATGAAGCCATATATCAAATATCAAATCTCTAGCTGGAACTTTTAAAAGTTTTACTTCTTACAAGAAATGTGACGGACGGACAGACGCATACCGAAGTTCATATTCTCAGACCGGGTGGGGCAGCTGTTGTTTCATGTTTTGTCCTCTCCAGTTTCTCAATAAAAAAATGGATTGACAGCAGATGGAAATGATTCAACCATTTGTTTTGAGAAAATGGAAAATGAAACAAGAACTGCGTCTGTCGAACGCGGATGCCACCTGCAGCATATTTGAGAAACTGTGACAAAGTGGTTAAGTCATTTAAGTAACCTGGTGAAGGTCAAAAGGTGAAGGTCATATAATTTATGAAAAGGCAGGTGTGGCACACATACCAATGAATGAAGTGTTGAAGTATTGAAGCGATTAAGCAACTTATGTAGATGATATGGCCAGTTTGAGAAACTGTGACGAACTGGTTAACCAAAATTGTTAAGTCATTTAAGTAACCTGGTGAAGGTGAAAAGGCGAAGGTCATATAAATTATGAAAAGGCAAGTGTGGCACACATACCAATGAATGAAGTGTTGAAGTATTGAAGCGATTAAGCAAGCTATGTAGATGATATGGCCAGTTTGAGAAACTGTGACGAACTGGTTAACCAAAATTGTTAAGTCATTTAAGTAACCTGGTGAAGGTCAAAAGGCGAAGTCATATCAATTATGAAAAGGCAGGTGTGGCACACATACCAATGAATGAAGTGTTGAAGTATTGAAGCGATTAAGCAACTTATGTAGATGATATGGCCATTTTGAGAAACTGTGACGAACTGGTTAACCAAAATTGTTAAGTCATTTAAGTAACCTGGTGAAGGTCAAAAGGCGAAGGTCATATAAATTATGAAAAGGCAGGTGTGGCACACATACCAATGAATGAAGTGTTGAAGTATTGAAGCGATTAAGCAACTTATGTAGATGATATGGCCATTTTGAGAAACTGTGACGAACTGGTTAACCAAAATTGTTAAGTCATTTAATAAGTAACCTGGTGAAGGTGAAAAGGCGAAGGTCATATAAATTATGAAAAGGCAGGTGTGGCACACATACCAATGAATGAAGTGTTGAAGTATTGAAGCGATTAAGCAACTTATGTAGATGCTATGGCCAGTTTGAGAAACTGTGACAAAGTGGTTAACCGAAAAGTGTGACGGACGTTCTTACATTACTATACTTATGTGGCTTATCACATGTTAAATATTAGCCACATAAAACGATTTTTAGCCACATAAAACGATTTTTTAGGTGGCTAATTGTAACAAACCCTATCCTTTACTAAGTCCATAACCCTGTGGGGCTAGCCACATAAGTACCCTAATGTGTGCCCGGACAGACGGACGGATGGACGGACGGACGGACGGTCTAAACACTATATGCCACCCGTTTCTTCGAAACCTGGTGGCATAAAAATAATTTACAGACGACAAAATCGAATTAAGCTTTTGTGACAGTACACCCCCTAAATCACTGTATCGTCAATGTTGTGGAAATATTATAAACATACAGCAACTGTAGATTGATCACCATACCCCATGCCTGCTGACTGATGTTCATACTGATCTGGGTCTACACCAACCGTAAATGTAGCACAGTGGTTTTTTCCTGCAAATATCACCCGGTCACAATGAGTGACAACTAGGTGACAGCTGCTTACGACCTTGCTTCAGTTCGGCCATGTTCGTAAAATTCTGTTAATCAAAATTTGGTTTGTTTACAATCGCCCATTGATAAATGACCATGCCCAGTTGTCAATCATTAATCTGGTACGCAGTTTAACTTTGCGCTAACTTGTCAATTACTGGAGTAATTATTGACTTCTCACAAATTGCCGTCAGGCAGAGGTGATGACAGGCGTCGGATTACACAGGCATTTCTAAGCACTAATTTTGGTTGTTGGGTCATGAAAGTGTGTCGGATTACGGAAATAGCAGGTGTCGGAATACGTTAACTATTTAACATTGAAACTCACGATTGTTTGATGATTTGGGTGGATTCCATTGGTTGGGGTAATTTACATAGTTTAGTGGGAGGTGCCGTAAATTGTAATGTGTGTTGGTAACAATGCACCTAAACCACCAGAGATACCGAAATAACCCATAAAACACTGAAATATAGTAGCATATTTCATCAACATTGCAAAGTATACTTTAGTAGCAAAGTATACTTGGAGGGAGAAATTTTCAGTTTTATGATAAATTTATTAATTTTTATTATACTGAATTTATTACATTATCACAGCCAATTTTAATCATGAAATATATGCATTTGTTAGTTCTATATGAAATAAATAAATGATTACTCCCTCAAAGTATACTTTGCTAGTAAAGTATACTTTGTGCAATGTTGATGAAATAGGCTACAACCATTCTTCAAGAACCTGTGATGTTGTAGTCTGTCCATATTCATTTAACCCATAGAAAGAGGGAAACAAAACTTGTCCGTTTTATATTTGGTCTTCTTTCTCAACAAAAACATGATCATACAGCACATTCAAATCACTTGATTTTAAAGTGTTGAATGGAAATGATTTTAAAGCGTTGCGAAAAAATGCTTTTGATGAGAAAAATGGAAAATAGAAAATAATCAGCGGACAACATAATTTAATTCAGCATTGTTGGGTTAAAATAGAGAACAGATTTTATGAGGAGGAATGTATTTATGAGTGCGGAGTATAATTGATAGTCCCATGGCGAACCATGAAAAACCCTGATGATAATGTATGAATGTGCTGGCTCATCAGGGTGCATACTGATCGCAAGGCAATAAGATCATGGGTGATATGATGTAAAAACAAATGAAAAATGCAATGTGAATTTTGTACCTAAGCAGATGTGCGATTTTTTATAAAAAATGTTTACAAAAAGTACCATATTTTCCATAAATGATGTCGAATATGGAACAAAATTTCATAGCAAGTGTGGATTCCGCATTTGCCAAAAAACATTAACTTTTGACATCATTTACAGACAAGAATTCAGCGGAATCAAATGTCTCGCCTTCTTCCGCCTTGACCCTGGGGCCTTGACCCTGGGGCCCCGAGAATAGTCCTATATGCATCTACATATCATAGTAAAGGTATGTATAAAGTTTGATGACTGTAGCTGATAAGGTGTTGAAGTAATGACCGTAACACGAAAACTAAACATTGAATGATGACACCGCCGCCGCAGCCAACAACGCCGCCGACGACTCCGGAAAAGCAAAACCTATGTCTCGCTTTCCGCTTCGCGGGCGAGACAAAAATACCAGTTTCTGCAACTGTTTTTCATGAAAAATCAAACATGTTCTAACATACAAAATCACATTTATATGACTTATTGGTACCTCGATAATCTTGGCAGCGCCATCTGTCATCGCCAGGGGACACGAGTAGAGACCTGACGACGGGCAGTTTATGTACAGTTTCGCCATGGAGTACAGGCGGCTGTAATATAGGCATTCAACGTTGACGTTGAGCAATTCAAAAAACAAAGTCATATAACCTTGACATTGTGTAAGATAGTCATCATTCAACCTTGACCATTGACAAGACAGTAATTAAACCTTGATATTGGGCAATATGAGGTAATTCAACCTTGACCAATGGGCAACACAGTCATTCAACCACATTGGGCAAGACAGTCATTCAACCTTGACTATTGGGTAAGCTAGTCATTCAACCTTGACCGTGGACAAGACAATCATTCAACCTTAATCATGTGCAAGCTAAGATAGCCATTCAACCTTGACATTGGACAAGACAGTAATTCTACCGTCATCATGAGTAAGCCAAGATATTCATTCAACCTGACATTGGCCAAGATATTCATTCAACCGTCATCATGTGTAAGCTAAGATAGCCATTCAACCTTGACATTGGACAAGACAGTAATTCTAACGTAATCATGAGTAAGCCAAGATATGCATTCAACCTGACATTGGACAAGACATTCATTCAACCGTAATCATGTGCAAGCTAAGATAGCCATTTAACCTTGACATTGGACAAGACAGTAATTCTAACGTAATCATGAGTAAGCCAAGATATTCATTCAACCTTGACATTGGACAAGACAGTCATTCAACCGTAATCATGTGCAAGCTAAGATAGTAATTCAACCTTGACATTGGACAAGACATTCATTTAACCGTAATCATGTGCAAGCTAAGATATTCATTCAACCTTGACATTGGACAAGACATTCATTCAACCGTAATCATGTGCAAGCTAAGATATTCATTCAACCTTGACATTGGACAAGACATTCATTCAACCGTAATCATGTGCAAGCTAAGATAGTAATTCAACCTAGACATTGGACAAGACAGTCATTCAACCGTAATCATGTGCAAGCTAGGATAGTCATTCAACCTTAACATTGGACAAGACATTCATTCAACCGTAATCATGTGCAAGCTAAGATAGTAATTCAACCTGACATTCGACAAGACATTCATTCAACCGTAATCATGTGCAAGCTAAGGTAGTAATTCAACCTTGACATTGGACAAGACATTCATTCAACCGTAATCATGTGCAAGCTAGGATAGTCATTCCACCTTGACATTGGACAAGACATTCATTCAACCGTAATCATGTGCAAGCTAAGATATCTTAGTCATTCAACCTTGACATTGGACAAGACATTCATTCAACCGTAATCATGAGCAACCTAAGATAGTTATTCAACCTGACATTGGACAAGACATTCATTCAACTGTAATCATTTGCAAGCTAAGTTAGTCATTCAACATGACACTGGACAAGACATTCATTCAACCGTAATCATGTGCAAGCTAAGATAGTCATTCAACCTTGACATTGGACAAGACATTCATTCAACCGTAATCATGTGCAAGCTAAGATATTAATTCAACCTTGCCATTGGACAAGACATTCATTCAACCGTAATCATATGCAAGCTAAGATATTCATTTAACCTTGACATTGGACAAGACATACATTCAACCGTAATCATGTGCAAGCTAAGATAGTAAGTCAACTTGACATTGGACAAGACATTCATTCAATCGTAAACATGTGCAAGCTAAGATATTCATTCCACCTTGACATTGGACAAGACATTCATTCAACCGTAATCATGTGCAAGCTAAGATAGTCATTCAACCTTGACATTGGACAAGACATTCATTCAACCGTAATCATGTGCAAGCTAAGATAGTAATTCAACCTTGACATTGGACAAGACATTCATTCAACCGTAATCATGTACCAGCTAGGATAGTCATTCAAACTTGACATTGGACAAGACATTCATTCAACCGTAATCATGTGCAAGCTAAGATAGTCATTCAACCTGACATTGGACAAGAAATTCATTCAACCTTAATCATGTGCAAGCTAAGATAGTAATTCAACCTTGACATTGGATAAGACATTCATTCAACCGTAATCATGTGCAAGCTAAGATAGTCATTCAACCAGACATTGGACAAGACATTCATTCAACCTTAAGCATGTGCAAGCTAAGATAGTAATTCAACCTGACATTGGACAAGACATTCATTCAACCGTAATCATGTGCAAGCTAGGATAATTATTCAACCTTGACATTGGACAAAACATTCATTCAACCGTAATCATGTGCAAGCAAGGATAGTCATTCAACCTTGACATTGGACAAGACATTCATTCAACTGTAATAATCATGTGCAAGCTAAGATATCTTAGTCATTCAACCTTGACATTGGACAAGACATTCATTCAACCGTAATCATGAGCAAGCTAAGATAGTCATTCAACCTGACATTGGACAATACATTCATTCAACTGTAATCATGTGCAAGCTAAGATAGTCATTCAACCTGACATTGGACAAGACATTCATTCAACCGTAATCATGTGAAAGCTAAGATAGTAATTCAACCTGACATTCGACAAGACATTCATTCAACCGTAATCATGTGCAAGCTAAGATAGTCATTCAACCTGACATTGGACAAGACATTCATTCAACCGTAATCATGTGAAAGCTAAGATAGTCATTCAACCTGACATTGGACAAGACATTCATTCAACCGTAATCATGTGCAAGCTAAGATAGTCATTCAACCTTGACATTGGACGAGACATTTATTCAACCATAATCATGTGCAAGCCAGGAGAGTCATTCAACCTTGACATTGGACAAGACTTTCATTCAACAGAAATCATGAGTGTAAGCAAAGATAGTTTCCAAATCAGTTGAACATGTACAAGACATTCAATCAAACGTTAATCATGTGCAAGCTTAAGAGTCATTCACCTGACATTGGACAAGACATTCATTCAACCAAAATCATGTGCAAGCTAAGAGAGTAATCAACCTGACATTTGGACAGGAACAAAGTTCATTCAACCATAATCATGTGAAAGCTAAGATAGTAATTCAAAACCTTGACATTGGACTAGACCATTCATTCAACCCGTAATCAATTCGTGCAAAGCTAAGAATATTCATTAAACTGACATTGGACCAAGGACAGTTTCAATTCCAACATTATTCATTGAAAGCTAAGATTAGGTAATTCAACCTGAAATTGGGACAAGACATTCATTCAAACCGTAATAATGTTGCAAGCTAAGATAGTCAATTTAAAAACCTGACATTGGAACAAGACATTCATTCAACCCGTATAATCATTTGTGCAAGCCTAAGATAGGTCATTTCAACCTTGGAACAATTGGACAAGACAGTAATTCTACCGTAATCATGAGTAAGCCAAGATATTCATTCAACCGACAAAAATTGACAAGACTTCAATTCAACGGTACAATGTTGGCAAGCTTAGAATTGGTAATTCAACCTTGACATTTTTTGGAACAAGATATTCTTCAACCAATAAATTCAATGTGCAAGCCTGGATAGTCATATTCAACCTTGGACAATTGAACAAGACATTCATTCAACCGTAATCATGTGCAAGCTAGGATAGTCAATTCAACCCGACATTGACGAAGCATTAATTCAACCTTAATCATGGTGCAAGCTAAGATAGTTAATTCAACCTTGACAATTGGTTCCAGACAAGTAATTCACCAATAATTCAATGTGCAAGCTAGGATGTCATTCAATTAATTGGAAATTGGAACAAAGACCAATTCATTGACATTGGACAAGACATTCAATTCAACCGTATCATGTGCACTAAGATAGTAACAATTCAACCGACAATGGACGGAGACAATTCATTCAACCTTAAATCATTGCAAGCCTAAGATTATTAATTCAACCTTGAACAAATGGAACAAACAGTAATTCACCAATAATCCATGTCAAGCTAGGATAGTCATTCAACCCTGACATTGGACAAGACATTCATTTCAACCGTAAATCTGTGCAGCTAAGATCGTAATTCAACCTGACATTGGACAGTACATTCTTTTCAACCGAAATCATGTGGCATCTTGGATAGTCATTAACCTTGACCATGGGACCAAGCATTCATTCAAACCGTAATCATTGGAAGATAGAAATTATCAACCTGATTGGACGAAAACCAATCATTCAACCCTTAACATGTGCAAGCTAAGATAGTCCATTCAACCTGACATTGGACAAGACAGTCATTCAACCGTAATCATGTGCAAGCTAAGATAGTCATTCAATAATGAAATTGGACAAGACATTCATTCAACTGTAATCATGTGCAAGCTAGGATAGTCATTCAACCTTGACATTGGACAAGACATTCATTCAACCGTAATCATGTGCAAGCTAGGATAGTCATTCAACCTGACATTGGACAAGACATTCATTCAACCGTAATCATGTGCAAGCTAAGATAGTCATTCAACCTTGACATTGGACAAGACAGTCATTAAACCGTAATCATGTGAAAGCTAAGATAGTAATTCAACCTGACATTGGATAAGACATTCATTCAGCCGTAATCATGTGCAAGCTAAGATAGTCATTCAACCTGACATTGGACAAGACATTCATTCAACCGTAATCATGTGCAAGCTAAGATAGTCATTCAACCTGACATTGGACAAGACATTCATTCAACCGTAATCATGCGCAAGCTAAGATAGTCATTCAACCTGACATTGGACAAGACATTCATTCAACCGTAATCATGTGCAAGCAAAGATAGTCATTCAACCTTGACATTGGACGAGACATTTGTTCAACCATAATCATGTGCAAGCCAGGATAGTCATTCAACCTTGACATTGGACAAGACTTTCATTCAACCTTAATCATGAGTAAGCTAAGATAGTCATTCAACCTTGACATTGGACAAGACATTCATTCAAACGTAATCATGTGCAAACTAAGATAGTCATTCAACCTGACATTGGACAAGACATTCATTCAAACGTAATCATGTGCAAGCTAAGATAGTCATTCAACCTGACATTGGACAAGACAGTCATTCAACAACCGTAATCATGTGAAAGCTAAGATAGTAATTCAACCTCACATTGGACAAGACATTCATTCAACCGTAATCATGTGCAAGCTAAGATAGTCATTCAACCTGACATTGGACAAGACATTCATTCAACCGTAATCATGTGCAAGCTAAGATAGTCATTCAACCAGACATTGAACAAGACATTCATTCAACCTTAAGCATGTGCAAGCTAAGATAGTAATTCAACCTGACATTGGACAAGACATTCATTCAACCGTAATCATGTGCAAGCTAGGATAGTCATTGAACCTTGACATTGGACAAGACATTCTTTCAACTGTAATCATGTGCAAGCTAAGATATCTTAGTCATTCAACCTTGACATTGGACAAGACATTCATTCAACCATATTCATGAGCAAGCTAAGATAGTAATTCAACCTGACATTGGACAAGACATTCATTCAGCCGTAATCATGTGCAAGCTAAGATAGTCATTCAACCTGACATTGGACAAGACATTCATTCAACCGTAATCATGTGCAAGCTAAATAGGTCATTCAACCTGGACATTGGACAAGACATTCATTCAACCGTAATCATGTGCAAGCTAAAGATAGTCATTCAACCTGACATTGGACTGAACATTCATTCAAAAACCGTAATCATGTGCAAGCTAAGATAGTCATTCAACCTGACATTGGACAAGACATTCATTCAACCGTAATCATGTGCAAGCGAAGATAGTCATTCAACCTTGACATTGGACGAGACATTTATTCAACCATAATCATGTGCAAGCCAGGATAGTCATTCAACCTTGACATTGGACAAGACTTTCATTCAAGCTTAATCATGAGTAAGCTAAGATAGTCATTCAACCTTGACATTGGACAAGACATTCATTCAACCGTAATCATGTGCAAGCTAAGATAGTCATTCAACCTGACATTGGACAAGACAGTCATTCAACAACCGTAATCATGTGAAAGCTAAGATAGTAATTCAACCTGACATTGGACAAGACATTCATTCAACCGTAATCATGTGCAAGCTAAGATAGTCATTCAACCTGACATTGGACAAGACATTCATTCAACCGTAATCATGTGCAAGCTAAGATAGTCATTCAACCTTGACATTGGACAAGACAGTAATTCTACCATAATCATGAGTAAGCCAAGATATTCATTCAACCAGAATGATAGATGCAAGCTCAGATAGCCATTCAACCTTGACATTGGACAAGACAGTAACTCTACCGTAATCACGAGTAAGCCAAGATATTCATTCAACCTTGACATTGGACAAGACATTCATTCAACCGTAATCATGTGCAAGGTAAGATAGCCATTCAACCTTGACATTGGACAAGACAGTAATTCTACCGTAATCATGAGTAAGCCAAGATATGAATTCAACCTGACATTGGACAAGACATTCATTCAACCGTAATCATGTGCAAGCTAAGATAGCCATTCAACCTTGACATTGGACAAGACAATAATTCTACCGTAATCATGAGTAAGCCAAGATATGCATTCAACCTGACATTGGACAAGACAGTAATTCTACCGTCATCATGAGTAAGCCAAGATATTCATTCAACCTTGACATTGGACAAGACAGTCATTCAACCGTAATCATGTGAAAGCTAAGATAGCCATTCAACCTTGACATTGCACAAGACAGTAATTCTACCGTCATCATGAGTAAGCCAAGATATTCATTCAACCTTGACATTGGACAAGACAGTCATTCAACCGTAATCGTGTGAAAGCTAAGATAGCCATTCAACCTTGACATTGGACAAGACAGTCATTCAACCGTAATCATGTGAAAGCTAAGATAGTAATTCAACCTGACATTTGACAAGACATTAATTCAACCGTAATCATGTGCAAGCTAAGATAGTCATTCAACCTGACATTGGACAAGACATTCATTCAACGGTAATCATGTGCAAGCTAAGATAGTCATTCTACCTTGACATTGGACAAGACAGCCATTCAACCATAATCATGTGAAAGCTAAGATAGTAATTCAACCTGACATTGGACAAGACATTCATTCAACCGTAATCATGTGCAAGCTAAGATAGTCATTCAACCTGACATTGGACAAGACATTCATTCAACCGTAATCATGTGCAAGCTAAGATAGTCATTCAACCTGACATTGGACAAGACATTCATTCAA
This sequence comes from Conchocele bisecta, assembly GCA_029237695.1. Lineage (NCBI taxonomy): Eukaryota > Metazoa > Mollusca > Bivalvia > Lucinida > Thyasiridae > Conchocele > Conchocele bisecta. The sequence goes on from CM055270.1 coordinate 95,107,624, forward strand.
CCGTAATCATGTGCAATCTAAGATAGTCATTCAACCTGACATTGGACAAGACATTCATTCAACCGTAATCATTTGCAAGCTAAGATAGTCATTCAACCTGACAATGGACAAGACATTCATTCAACCGTAATTATGTGCAAGCTAAGATAGTCATTCAACCTTGACATTGGACAAGACATTCATTCAACCGTAATCATGTGCAAGGTAAGGTAGTCATTCAACCTGACATTGGACAAGACATTCATTCAACCGTAATCATGTGCAAGCTAAGATATCTTAGTCATTCAACCTTGACATTGGACAAGACATTAATTCAACCGTAATCATGTGCAAGCTAAGATAGTCATGCAACCTTGACATTGGACAAGACGTTCATTCAACCGTAATCATGTGCACGCTAAGATCGTCATTCACCTTGCCTCCGCACAGTCTGGTCAGGATCTACTCTGTTTGCCATTCCATCAATGAAGTGCCCAACATGATTAACCCTTACACCGTTATCTTTGTTTTGTCGTCTGCTGTTTATTTTATAGTTTCCATTTTTATCATCAAAAACATGCTTCGACAGCACTTTAGAATAATTTACAACGTGCTTTGATAGCACTTCAGAATCATTGGAAATGATTCTGAAGTGCTTACAAACCATGTTTTTAATGAGAAATAAGGCAAGATATAAAATGAACAGCAGACAACAATTGTTGTGTGTAGCGGTCTAAGGGTTAGATCTTTGTACGATAGATTTGGTATGCATTCATAAAATATTCAGTTCCAGATGAACAGCAGACGACGATGAAACGGAATTATCTGTGACTGTAACTGCAGATACAGGGTTCACATATGTACCACCAGCTGAGGAAAGGTACCTTATGGCGTATGTGACCAGCATAGTCCCAGATCATCATGCACATATGTGGCTGTGACTGGAAAAATGGCGCTTGTGGGATTTATGATCAGTGTAGCTCCAGATCAAATAGCACAATCACGTAGCCTGATAATGATCTGTATTGCGTGTTAGTTCGAAGCATGACAGGTGTTTCATTAATAACAGAATGACGAACAGTGCAGATCCTGATCAGACTGTGCGGATGCACAGGCTGATCTGGTTCTGCACTGGTTGTAAAATCCATAAGCCCCATTTCTCCAGTCACAGCCACATCTGATCAAGGCGGCATTCAGTTACTGACGTAGTCTACCAACCAACAGCACAACATTGGATTTTGATCCTACTAAGTAAATATGTAAAATCACATGCCCACTCAGTAGGCACAACATGTTTTTTATAGGAATTAAATAAGTGTATAATTGTGTCACTATTCCACCAGTTCGAAATATTACAACTGCCCGCTATACAGATATAATCATTTAGGAATATTTATTTTACTGACAGTGACGCGCGGTGGTATCAAGCTATTTTCATATGCAAATGAGGCATGGTATTTTTTAATTATGTATACAAATTAAATGCACCACCTAAAAAAAACAGATTATAACGTATGATCATTGCACATCAAAAAATACACACAGAGAATAAATAGTAATATCCGTTAACATTTTAAGGAAACACGGTTATCGCCCCTGATATCAATGTGAAATTTACGTCGGATATAAAATGTATAATAATGCCAATCAATACGAAAGATAATGATGAATGAATGTTTATTTTGCCAGAACATGTCTCGGATGGTGTCTCTGCTATAAAGAACATTTTGTGCCTATTGACTGGGCATGTACCTTTCATCAACAAGCCGCCAATTTGTGGTGATGTTACGGTAGCTCCAGATATGCGGCTATGACTTGGGAAATTGAGTCTATGTCATTTGTAGCCAATCTGACAATGTACTAGCACATGCAAGTAGTCTGATAATAATATATATATATTCCTGTTGGGTGCTTGATGAGTGTTGCAGGGGCGGATCTAGTGGGGGGTGGGGGGGGGGGGGGGTGGGGGGGGGGGGGGTCCGGGGTTGCAACCTCCCCGTTCAGCCATGAGTTTACATAAATCACAGTTTACCACCAGTTGGAGTAGTAAAAATGCCGTAAAACACAGGAAGTGCATTTCGAAGAGCTAAAAAATAGGACAACCCCAGTTGCGAACGGGAGTAGATTGCAAGTTACCTTCACAACTAGACAACGCCCCCCCCCCCCCATGTTCCCCAAATGCTGGATCAGCCCCTGTGTTTCACTGACAAAATTCTAAATTGTGAACAGACTATGTAGATATGTGCAGGTGAATCTCAGTCCACACTATTCTCAAATGTCTAGCTGTACCGATGTCGTTTACTAATTCATTTGTCATTATATTTTCTTTATTAGAAACACTAGTACATAGCTATATGGATGTCTTTTACTATTTCATCTGTCTTTTATATTTTCTGTATTAGATAATCTCAGCTATACGGATGTTTTTTACTATTTGATCTTGCTTTTATATTTATGTAAGGATACAGAAAATATCAAAGACAGATCAAATAGTAAAAGCCATACGTTATGATAGCTAACAAAGGCCAAACCATACACCACATTTCTCCAGTCAGTCACATACATCAATACCTAAATTCTCCATATTTCCTCTCATACGCTATTGCAACAAGACCTTCCTCGGCCGATATATCGTGCATTTTCTTCCAGGCCGGCGTCGTCACCAGTTTGTCCTCCAGCCGTCCCCAGGCAGAATATTTCTCCAGATATGGCTGGTTCTGCTCCATCTCAGAGGCAAGTGTGACCATTTCTGTGGCGGCGCGGTCACCAAATCTCATCAGATCTGGTTCCACGATGGTCTCCATAATCTGTATAAACTAGAGCTATCATAGAGTGATCATAATACGTCCACAAGCATTCCCTGGACACATGAAAACATTTAATATCAGGTCGTAAATTTCATAGCCATTTCCCACATTTGACCTCTAAGTGTGATCTTGCATGGCAAACAAAATCCATTGTGATCTTGACCTTGGACATAGACATGTGGGTATTGAACGCGACACACATTGTCTCATCATGGCAAACATTTGTGACAAATCATTTGAAAATCCATTCACCATGTTCACCGGTTTAGAAGATGTGGATATGAAAATAAATTTGACCATTGACCTACAAGTGTGACCTTGACCTCGAACGTAGACACGTGGGTATTGAACCAGAATGTGACACATCATCTCATCATGGCAAACATTTGCAACAAATTATTTGAAAATCTATTAATCAGTTTAGAAGATATAGATTTGTCTTTGGGGTATAAATAGCCATTTAAATTATGATCATGATTGGAACTGTAATTGATGTTATTATGTGACATACGTGTGGGCATACAAGTATCTTTAAATGTCCAACTATATTTGATGAAGGCCGGTAGAATTTGGTTACAATCGGTGAAGTAGAACTTGAGTTATTGCGTGTCCACGCAATAACTCAAGCTCTACTTCACCGCTCGTAACCAAATTTGGTATACACGTTTATCACGGCAAGACAAAGAAGCCTATTGATTTTGAAAATTTACTGATGACTTATCTCCCCTTAGCGGCCATTTTTTATTTTCGCACTGTATCCTTGTCCACACAATAACATCTCCCCAACTAACGAATGGTCGGGCGCACGATTCACACAAATCCTCCCCAAATCCTCATTTTCCCCCAAATCCTCATGTAATGAATAAGTTATCCAATTAATATGTCTCAAAACCTTTTAATATCGTTTTTAAGAAGGTATTGAACCTGATTTTAATACGTTTTTATGGTAAAGAGTCTTATTTCGATGTTTTAATTTAACTTAGGAATTCTAGCAGCCAAGGGAGATCATCCAAAATAAATTATGAGATAAATGCAAGGGAGATAAATGTTGTTTGACCCATTTTGGTCAATTGAAACATGCAAGTTATTTACCCTTCCAAATGTGTACAATACTATTCATCTGTTTTTTTATCTTAATCAAGCATTCAATCAATCAACCAACCTCAGCACATATATAGCTTTAAAATATGAATGCATCCGTAAATGTGAAGTGTCTATGCAGTACCTGTGGGGCCCGATATGCAGAAAGTTCTAGCCCATTTGTTTGGGTGGTGGTTGGGAGCCTGCGAAGGGTAATTTAATGATCGGCGTTCATCCTTACCGGAATGCCGACCTACATGGTTTGGCCCTCATGTACCGTTTTGGCTCCCTCGTAGTTGAGAGCTAAATCCTATTATGCTCCATTAAAAAAGAATAAGACCTGTACAGATCATATTGCTTTAGGGGCTGGAGCTAAGTGACTCTGGTGCGGTATGGACCTGGCACCAGGTCAGGATATTCTAATTTCAGGACAGAATATATATAGTTCTGTAAATATTGAGTTCTGATCTTGGGAATTTCCCTCATTGTGGACAGGTTGAATACGGGATAATCCATCCTGTTGGCCCGGCCTTAAATGACCGTGGCAGTTTATACGCCTTTAAACACCAACTAGAAAAAGTCGATGGCACGCCATCGCAATATACCCACTTTCCCCAAATGCTAAGTCCGAAAGGGGGAGGTAATCCATGATGGAGGGTCGGATAAAAAATCCGAATTCACTTTGCGCATCTGCACATGATAACGAAGCTACATACCAAATATCAGGCGCGTAGGTATGAAGGTGAAAAAGTTTTTCGAGTTACAAGGAAACAAGAAACGAGGCAAAGCCACGAAGGCCAGGTTTTTTCCAAGCATAGACACTTGGATAACATAATTATACCCACTTTTTGTAGACTAGATGGCCGTGGCCTGCATGTCGCGCCTTGGGGCGAGGCATGGACACTAAAAAAATAGATATAGTAGATGGAAAAACTTTAACCAAAAAACTTTAACCGGACACACGGACGGACGAACGGACGGACGTATGCCAAAATGCCGACGATATCGCGCTTTCCGCAAGCAGGTGTGACAATGATGATAAACACCCATGTGAAGTATCAAGGTATTGGGTGAAGCAGTTGCAGAGATATAGTACACTAAAAAAATTTAACAAAAAAATTCAAAGTAATTTGACCTTGACATTGGGCACAGGATCGCGCTTTCCGCAAGCAGGTGCAACAATGATGATAAACACCCATGTGAAGTATCAAGGTATTGGGTGAAGCAGTTGCAGAGATATAGTACACGAAAAAAAATTAACAAAAAAATTCAAAGTAATTTGACCTTGACATTGGGCACAGGATCGCGCTTTCCGCAAGCAAGTGCAACAATGATGATAAACACCCATGTGAGTATCAAGGTATTGGGGAAGAGCAGTTGCAGAGATATAGTACACGAAAAAACTTTAACAAAAAAATTCAAAGTAATTTGACCTTGACATTGGGCACAGGATCGCGCTTTCCGCAAGCAGGTGCGACAATGATGATAAACACCCATGTGAAGTATCAAGGTATTGGGTGAAGCAGTTGCAGAGATATAGTACGCAAAAAAACTTTAACAAAAAAATTCAAAGTAATTTGACCTTGACATTGGGCACAGGATCGCACTTTCCGCAAGCAGGTGCGACAATGATGATAAACACCCATGTGAAGTATCAAGGTATTGGGTGAAGCAGTTGCAGAGATATAGTACACGAAAAAACATTAACAAAAAAATTCAAAGTAATTTGACCTTGACATTGGGCACAGGGGCCGCACGGTTGGGGGTTAGAATGAAAATATGGATGATGATAAACACCCATGTGAAGTTTCAAGGTAATGGGCGAAGCAGTTGCAGAGATATAGTATAACGAAAAAGTTTTAACCAAAAAACTCTAACCAGACGTACGTTAAAAAGTTAACGTTGAAAATGGCTAGGTCAATTACGTAGAAATAATAGGTGAAGGTTAAAACAAGAAACGAGGCAAAGCCACGAAGGCCAGGTTTTTTTTTTTTCCAAGCATAGACACTTGGATAACATAATTATACCCACTTTTTGTAGACTAGATGGCCGTGGCCTGCATGTCGCGCCTTGGGGCGAGGCATGGACACTAAAAAAATAGATATAGTAGATGGAAAAACTTTAACCAAAAAACTTTAACCGGACACACGGACGGACGAACGGACGGACGTATGCCAAAATGCCGACGATATCGCGCTTTCCGCAAGCAGGTGTGACAATGATGATAAACACCCATGTGAAGTATCAAGGTATTGGGTGAAGCAGTTGCAGAGATATAGTACACGAAAAAAATTTAACAAAAAAATTCAAAGTAATTTGACCTTGACATTGGGCACAGGATCGCGCTTTCCGCAAGCAGGTGCAACAATGATGATAAACACCCATGTGAAGTATCAAGGTATTGGGTGAAGCAGTTGCAGAGATATAGTACACGAAAAAAAATTAACAAAAAAATTCAAAGTAATTTGACCTTGACATTGGGCACAGGGGCCGCACGGTTGGGGGTTAGAATGAAAATATGGATGATGATAAACACCCATGTGAAGTTTCAAGGTAATGGGCGAAGCAGTTGCAGAGATATAGTATAACGAAAAAGTTTTAACCAAAAAACTCTAACCAGACGTACGTTAAAAAGTTAACGTTGAAAATGGCTAGGTCAATTACGTAGAAATAATAGGTGAAGGTAAAACAAGAAACGAGGCAAAGCCACGAAGGCCAGGTTTTTTCCAAGCATAGACACTTGGATAACATAATTATACCCACTTTTTGTAGACTAGATGGCCGTGGCCTGCATGTCGCGCCTTGGGGCGAGGCATGGACACTAAAAAAATAGATATAGTAGATGGAAAAACTTTAACCAAAAAACTTTAACCGGACACACGGACGGACGAACGGACGGACGTATGCCAAAATGCCGACGATATCGCGCTTTCCGCAAGCAGGTGTGACAATGATGATAAACACCCATGTGAAGTATCAAGGTATTGGGTGAAGCAGTTGCAGAGATATAGTACACGAAAAAAATTTAACAAAAAAATTCAAAGTAATTTGACCTTGACATTGGGCACAGGATCGCGCTTTCCGCAAGCAGGTGCAACAATGATGATAAACACCCATGTGAAGTATCAAGGTATTGGGTGAAGCAGTTGCAGAGATATAGTACACGAAAAAAAATTAACAAAAAAATTCAAAGTAATTTGACCTTGACATTGGGCACAGGATCGCGCTTTCCGCAAGCAAGTGCAACAATGATGATAAACACCCATGTGAAGTATCAAGGTATTGGGTGAAGCAGTTGCAGAGATATAGTACACGAAAAAACTTTAACAAAAAAATTCAAAGTAATTTGACCTTGACATTGGGCACAGGATCGCGCTTTCCGCAAGCAGGTGACGAGAATGATGATAAACACCCATGTGAAGTATCAAGGTATTGGGTGAAGCAGTTGCAGAGATATAGTACGCAAAAAAACTTTAACAAAAAAATTCAAAGTAATTTGACCTTGACATTGGGCACAGGATCGCACTTTCCGCAAGCAGGTGCGACAATGATGATAAACACCATGTGAAGTATCAAGGTATTGGGTGAAGCAGTTGCAGAGATATAGTACACGAAAAAACATTAACAAAAAAATTCAAAGTTAATTTGAGACCTTGACATTGGGCACAGGGGCCGCACGGTGGGGGTTAGAATGAAAATATGGATGATGATAAACACCCATGTGAAGTTTCAGGTAATGGGCGAAGCAGTTGCAGAGATATAGTATAACGAAAAAAAGTTTTAATTAACCAAAAACTCTAACCAGACGTACGTTTTTAAAAAAAGTTAACGTTGAAATGGCTAGGTCAATTACGTAGAAATAATAGGTGAAGGTAAAACAAGAAACGAGGCAAAGCCACGAAGGCCAGGTTTTTTCCAAGCATAGACACTTGGATAACATAATTTATACCCACTTTTTGTAGGACTAGATGGCCGTGGCCTGCATGTCGCGCTTGGGGCGAAGGCAATGGACACTAAAAAAAATTAGATATAGTAGATGGAAAAAGTTTAACCAAAAAACTTTAACCGGACACACGGACGAACGGACGGACGGACGTATGCCAAAATGCCGACGATATCGCGCGTTCCGCAAGCATGTGTTGACAATGATGATAAACACCCATGTGAAGTATCAAGGTATTGGGTGAAGCAGTTGCAGAGCCTATAGTACACGAAAAAACTTTAACAAAAAAATTCAAAGTAATTTGACCTTTGACATTGGGCACAGGATCGCGCTTTCCGCAAGCAGGTGCAACAATGATGATAAACACCCATGTGAAGTATGAAGGTATTGGTCGAATGCAGTTGCAGAGATATAGTACACGAAAAAACTAACAAAACAATTCAAAGTAATTTGACCTTGACATTGGCACAGGATCGCGCTTTCCGCAAGCAGGTGTGACAATGATGATAAACACCCATGTGAAGTATCAAGGTATTGGGTGAAGCAGTTCGCAGAGATATAGTACACGGAAAAAACTTTTAACAAAAAAATTCAAAGTAATTTGACCTTCGACATTGGGCACAGGATCGCGCTTTCCGCAAACAGGTGCAACAATGATGATAAACACCCATGTGAAGTATGAAGGTATTGGGTGAAGCAGTTGCAGAGATATAGTACACGAAAAAAAATTTAACAAAAAAATTCAAAGTAATTTGACCTTGACATTGGGCACAGGATCGCGCTTTCCGCAAGCAGGTGCGACAATGATGATAAACACCCATGTGAAGTGTCAAGGTATTGGGTGTGTGATGTAGCGTTGCAGAGATATAGTACACGAAAAAAACTTTAACAAAAAAATAAAAGTAATTTGACCTTGACATTGGGCACAGGATCGCGCTTTCCGCAAGCAGGTGCGACAATGATGATAAACACCCATGTGAAGTATGAAGGTATTGGGTGAAGCAGTTGCAGAGATATAGTACACGAAAAAACTTTAACAAAAAAATTCAAAGTAATTTGACCTTGACATTGGGCACAGGATCGCGCTTTCCGCAAGCAGGTGCGGACAATGATAAAAACACCCATGTGAAGTATCAAGGTATTGGGTGAAGCAGTTGCAGAGATAGTACACGAAAAAACCTTTAACAAAAAAATTCAAAGTAATTTGACCTTGACATTGGGCACAGGATCGCGCTTTCCGCAAGCAGGTGCGACAATGATGATAAACACCCATGTGAGTATCAAGGTATTGGGTGAAGCAGTTGCAGAGATTAGTACACGAAAAAAGTTTAACAAAAAAATTCAAAGTAATTTGACCTTGACATTGGGCACAGGATCGCGCTTTCAGCAAGCAAGTGCGACAATGATGATAAACACCCATGTGAAGTATCAAGGTATTGGGTGAAGCAGTTGCAGAGATATAGTACACGAAAAAAACTTTAACAAAAAAATTCAAGTAATTTGACCTTGACATTGGGCACAGGATCGCGCTTTCCGCAAGCAGGTGCGACAATGATGATAAACACCCATGTGAAGTATCAAGGTATTGGGTGAAGCAGTTGCAGAGATATAGTACACGAAAAACTTTAACAAAAAAATTCAAAGTAATTTGACCTTGACATTGGGCACAGGATCGCGCTTTCCGCAAGCAGGTGCGACAATGATGATAAACACCCATGTGAAGTATCAAGGTATTGGGTGAAGCAGTTGCAGAGATATAGTACACGAAAAAACTTTAACAAAAAAATTCAAAGTAATTTGACCTTGACATTGGGCACAGGATCGCGCTTTCCGCAAGCATGTGAGACAATGATGATAAACACCCATGTGAAGTATCAAGGTATTGGGTGAAGTAGTTGCAGAGATATAGTACACGAAAAAACTTTAACAAAAAAAATTCAAAGTAATTTGACCTTGACATTGGGCACAGGGGCCGCACGGTTGGGGGTTAGAATGAAAATATGGATGATGATAAACACCCATGTGAAGTTTCAAGGTAATGGGTGAAGCAGTTGCAGAGATATAGTATAACGAAAAAGTTTTAACCAAAAAATTTAACCAGACGTACGTTAAAAAGTTAACGTTGAAAATGGCTAAGTCAATTACGTAGAAATAATAGGTGAAGGTGAAAAAATTGTCACATGTTGGATAGTTGTATGTGGTAGGCATCCCTTGGTTATGAAGCTGTGAAAGTTTGGTGGTCCTAGGTGGTACAGTACCAAAGAAATGGACTTAAACACGAAAACTTAACATTGTAAATGCGAAAACTTAACATTGAAAATGGCTAAGTCGACTGCGCGGAAAAAATGGGTGAAGTTAAAAAAAAAGTAACATGTTGGATAGTGATATGTGGTGGGCACCCCTTGATTATGAAGCTGTGAAAGTTTGGTGGTCCTAGGTGGTACAGTACCAAAGAAATGGACTTAAACACGAAAAAAAACTTAACATTGTAAACGCGAAAACTTAACATTGAAAATGGCTAAGTCGACTACGCGGAAAAAATGGGTCAAGATAAAAAAAAAATAACATGTTGGATAGTGATATGTGGTGGGCACCCCTTGATTATGAAGCTGTGAAAGTTTGGTGGTCCTAGGTGGTACAGTAACAAAGAAATGGACTCAAACACGAAAACTTAACATTGATTGTGGACGCCGCCCGCCGCCCGCCGCCCTCCCGGCTTTCGGCCTTTCGCCAATCCAATAGCCTGGATTTTTTTTCAAAAAACCTGGCTAAAAATGGTCACATGTTGGATAGTTGTATGTGGTAGGCACCCCTTGGTTATGAAGCTGTGAAAGTTTGGTGGTCCTAGGTGGTACAGTACCAAAGAAATGGACTTAAACACGAAAACTTAACATTGTAAACGCGAAAACTTAACATTGAAAATGGCTAAGTCGACTGCGCGGAAAAAATGGGTGAAGTTAAAAAAAAAAAAGTAACATGTTGGATAGTGATATGTGGTGGGTACCCCTTAATTATGAAGCTGTGAAAGTTTGGTGGTCCTAGGTGGTACAGTACCAAAGAAATGGACTTAAACACGAAAACTTAACATTGTAAACGCGAAAACTTAACATTGAAAATGGCTAAGTCGACTACGCGGAAAAAATGGGTGAAGTTAAAAAAAAAGTAACATGTTGGATAGTGATATGTGGTGGGCACCCCTTGATTATGAAGCTGTGAAAGTTTGGTGGTCCTAGGTGGTACAGTAACAAAGAAATGGACTCAAACACGAAAACTTAACATTGATTGTGGACGCCGCCCGCCGCCCGCCCGCCGCCCGGCTTTCGCCAATCCAATAGCCTGGATTTTTTTTAAAAAAACCTGGCTAAAAATGGGAAATTCTAAGTCCGAAAGGGGGAGATAATCCATGGGGAAATCCGAATTCACTTTGCGCATCTGCACATGATAACGAAGCTACATACCAAATATCAGGCGCGTAGGTATGAAGGTGATAAAAGTTTTTCGAGTAGTTACAAGGAAAAAATGGGAAAAAAATTCTGAGTCCGAAAGGGGGAGATAATCCATGATGGTGGGTCGGATCAAAAATCCGAATTCACTTTGCGCATCTGCACATGATAACGAAGCTACATACTAAATATCAGGCGCGTAGGTATGAAGGTGAAAAAGTTTTTCGAGTTACAAGGAAAAAATGGGAAATTCTGGGTCCGAAAGGGGGAGATAATCCATGATGGATGGGTCGGATCAAAAATCCGAATTCACTTTGCGCATCTGACATGATAACGACGCTACATACCAAATATCAGGCGCGTAGGTATGAAGGTGAAAAATTTAAAAGTTTTTCGAGTTACAAGGAAAAAATGGGAAATTCCGAGTCCGAAAGGGGCAGATAATCCATGATGGAGGGTCGGATCAAAAATCCGAATTCACTTTGCGCATCTGCACATGATAACGAAGCTACATACCAAATATCAGGCGCGTAGGTATGAAGGTGAATTAGTTTTTCGAGTTACAAGGAAAAAATGGGTAAATTCTGAGTCCGGGGGGAAAGGGGGAGATAATCCATGATGGAGGGTCGGATCAAAAATCCGAATTCACTTTGCGCATCTGCACTGATAACGAAGCTAACATACCAAATATCAGGCGCGTAGGTATGAAGGTTGAAAAAATAAGTTTTTCGAGTTACAAGGAAAATATGGGAAATTCTGAGTCCGAAAGGGGGAGATAATCCATGATGGAGGGTCGGATCAAAAATCCGAATTCACTTTGCGCATCTGCACATGATAACGAAGCTACATATCAAATATCAGGCGCGTAGGTATGAAGGTGAAAAAGTTTTTCGAGTTACAAGAAACGTGACGGACGTACGTACGGACGGACGGACGGACACCCGTGACGAAAACAATATACCCATTTTTTTTTCCTAAAAAAGTGGGTATAATAATCAATCAATCAATCTAGCCCATTTGTTGCCCACAATTAGTCCCACCCAGTGGACATATTAATTGGATAACTTATTCATTATATGAGGATTTGGGGAGGATTTGGGAGTAAAATGAGGATTTGGGGAGGATTTGGGTGAATCGTGCGGCCCCGAATGGTATTATAGTTTTGCAGAGTTACTACCAGCTACTATTTTTGTAAATTACACACATGTTTCGGAATGTGTCGTCGTAAAAATGACTGCAATACTGCATCCTCTTTGTATTGGTTTCGCAGTTTTGGTTCATCCTGTGTAAACGATCCGAGTTTTGCTCTAGCAAACGGAACAGGAAACGACAACTCATGTGCATGAACATCGGACAAGGATTCGTCTGATTTCTGTGTTCCTGCAAGTCTAACGCATCTCATATCATTAATCCGAGACATCGGCATGCCGGATCTCAAATTTAAACCTCGCAAAACTCTAATCATCATTGCAAGTTAAAGTTAAAGAATGCTGTCAATTAACCAGTGCCAAGAAAAATTGACAGCTTTTTTTTTTATTTCATTTTTTTTTTATTATTGTTGTTGTTATAAAATGTATCTTGTAGTGGATTTCAGCCGCTGACTTTTGGGCTCTAACTCTTATTTATTTGCTCTCCGGTTCGACAATTTTATTTGATAATAATGTTAAACAAGGTTATTTGTAAGATGTTTTATCATTTGAATTTGTGGACAGTTTGTTGATGAAAGTAGACGTCAAATGACTTCTGACTCCTAATTTGACCAAATAACTGCAAGAAATGAAGATGGGGAGTTAAATGACACCTGACATAAACTTGCTGCTGGGAGCCCTGTTTACCCAACACAACTTAGCCAATGAAGGTGGAAACAGCACAATTAAATCAGACAACAACTACTTCAAACCCCAACACATATCCTGTCGTGCCTGATCTGCAGATCTCCACAAAAGATAGTGTAACTGTAATAAAAAAATCTAAAAACCGAGAAAGCAGCAGCTATATAGACCCATATAGGATCTTCAACATAAACTATTGAAATAATTGCGAGACGAAATTGCCCCAATATTGCAGGTAATATACACACGACAGGTATTATGCAAACTGAATGGTCTGTGGAAAATGTAGCTTAATTCACTCTTCAAAAATGGCGAGAAGTCATGCATTGACTGAAACCTATCGCACAATATCATGGCCCTTACATGTAGACCTTGAGCCACCAATACCACCCCCCCCCCCCCCCCCCCCCTGTGGGATTCTTGGTTAGTATGATTTTCGGATTCAGTAAGCTATTGTCTATCAAACCTGATTGTCTGCGCCTACAAAGCCGATGGATGAACAAATGGCGGCCATTTTCCAAAATGGCCGCCATACAAAACTGGGTGGTTTTAGAACAGGCCGATATGTGTCATTTAAATCACGTTCTTCCAAGTTAAGCGATATCATTTTTTCACCAATTGATTATAAAATGACTTACAATAAGTTTTATATTGGATACCATCCTCAAATAGCCACAATTATCAAAATGGCCGCCAAAATACTTAATTGTTTATGCTTGCAACATTTGTTTTCACCACACGATGAGCTACCTACAATTTAATCATGTCAGTAGCAACATATTCACATGGCAGATCCTTTTTCACATCGATTTGCATTAATTCTGGTGTGCTATCAACGGTAATTATTTTCAAAATGGCTGCCAAACAGGTATTATATAATGGCCCTTTCGGGTATTTTTGGAGATTATTGGAGTTCATGACAAATGACAAATGCATGAAAGCATTGTCATCATACTCGGAGTTTCGAGACAGGGTTAGTGAAGGGAAACTTGGGAGAACGGCACAGTATTGGCTGGGATACATGGATTCGGTGCATACGGTGTTGCAGTTTCTCAGAGCCACCAAAGAAAACAACGTAAACCTTCTTCAGAAGATGTGTCCATTGTTCTTCAGCTTTGACCATCCCAACTACGCACGGTATACTACAGTATATCTACTGAGTTTGTTAAACTTAGAGCAGTTATATCCTGGGATGAAAGATCTGTTGAGGAACAATGGATTCAGCGTGAACCGATCCAGTGTTCCGTCATCCAGAAATGGCGTGGATATCACAATAGAGCAAACCATCAATCGCCATGCTAAGTCACATGGAGGTATCATAGGTTTCAGCCGCAATTATGCAGCATACTACAGATGGTGTATGACGAGACATTTCCGAGCTAGCTACATGGATGCTACGCTTGAACTGGCTGATATGAACGCGCATGAACAGTCTTCACACAAGGATACACGAACTTCGGAAATATCCAGAAGTGAAACAGACGTCAAGAAAATTGCAATAGGAAATTTTATAGATCCGTTTGAAGTATCAGATGAATCGCTCTATTGCAAATCTTCAGGGGCGCCAGATCCTAAAGATGTCGTTGACGATCTGCTGTCTGCAGAAATGACAGGAAAACAAAGGTTTGCGCGTTTTGTTGAAAAGTCAGTCAGCTTTCATGCACCAATAAAACAGTTGCGCCTGAAAACATTTGCATCACTCGCTAAAGCTGTGAAGCTCACTGGTACGCAGAGAAAGACAAAGGAGTTAGTAGCTGAACGAAATATATTTGGGCAGCTAATTTCATTTGCTCTCAAACACAACATTGACATTGAAAATGTGCTTAGCTACCCATTGGGACCTGTGTCATGGTCGCTTGCCACTGCGGATGGCTCGCCAGCAAATACTGATAAAGCTAAACTCATGCACCAGCTTGAATGACAATCACATAGTGTTGATGTACCTCCGACGGGTCAAGTGAGCTATATTATTGACGGCAATGCACTGTTACACATGCAGACCGCTTTGCCAAACACATTCGCGGATCTTGCAGATAACATATATCATCAGCTCCCGAAAGTTGAGCGTGTAGATTTTGTGACAGATACATACCAAGACTTGTCAATAAAAGCATCTGAGCGACTACGCAGGGTACATCAAAGACTTACATTATAAAAGGACCTCTCACAAAAGTTCCACGAGATTGGAAACTGTTCTTGTCAAACAATTCAAACAAAACACAACTAATTAGATTTCTCATGTCTGAATGGATGCAATATAAGTACGCTCCAAAGCTGATCGGCAAGACTATTCAGTTTGTAAGCGGGGAGCAATGTATGCAGCTAACTAGCACTGATGGTAAGACTACACAAACTGTTGAGATAGAGGAGTTGCACTCATCGCAAGAGGAGGCGGATACACGGCTAATCCTGCATTGTGCGTACTATGCACTGCATACACCAGAGAACATCACCATTATTGTGAGATCCCCGACAGACACGATGTGTTTGTTTTGATGTTGAAATTCGGACAGAAGCTGAAACAACAACTGCTGTTAGATACCGAAGTTGGGAACAAGAGGCGGCTGGTTGACATACATGGTGTCATTGGAGACATAGGAACTGAACTGTGTTTGGCATTGCCTGCACTCCATGCTTTTACAGGCTGTGATAGCACAAGTGCTTTCGTTCGGCGTGGTAAAGTTACTCCTTTGAAAACACTCCAGCGGCATCCAGAGTTTATTGAAGCCTTCCAGAAGTTGGGAATGTCTCAGTCAGTTGATGAAAAGCTATTTCAAACGATTGAACACTGTGTATGCTTGCTGTACAACAAATCAGACATTACAGTTATCAACAAGCTACGTATGGAGCTATTTCTACAAAAATGTAGCCCCAGGTATGGCGATCTTCTTTCGACATACAATGGGGCTGACCTGAGCCTTTTACCACCATGCAGATCGTCACTGAAAATGCATGTAGCAAGAGCCAACTATCAAACGCTCATTTGGAACAATGCTGACCGGCGTGATGCAGACATACCGCCACCAGATGAACATGGATGGGAAGTTAACAATGGCTTGTTAGAATGCAAGTGGACAGAAGGAGATCACCTGCCAATTGAAATGGTTAATCTGTTAATAGAGGAACGAGATGACGTACCTGATACTGATGATCCTGAATCAGAGAGCCTACTTGATGCCATGTTTGACACCGATGACGCGTATGACTAGTCTGGATTTATCTTAGCCTACTCTCACAATTATAACTTCACATAACTTGCCTGATGTTGTGACGATCGCAATTTGAATATTGTAAACCATGATGTATTTTGCCTCTTGAATTGTATTATATGTGGCTGGAACGTTTGTATATTGTGTTTCATCTTGCCTGATGCTGTGATGATTGCCTCGCCATAGATGCGATGTTTTGACATTAACAACATGTATACTTTTTTTTTTGCAAGTTGAATGCTGTAAACCATGATATATGTTGCCTCTTGAATTGTATTATATATGGATCAAGCTGTTGCCTATTGTGTTTCATCTTGCCTGATGCCTCGCTACATGTGCGATGTTTTGACTTTAACAATATGTAGAATATTTTGTATTGCAAGTTGAATACTGTAAACCATGATGTATGTTGCCTCTTGAATTGTATTATATGTGGATTCAGTTTTTGCCTATTGTGTTTCATCTTGCCTGATGCTGTGAGGATTGCCTTGCCACAGGTGCGATGTTTTGACTTGAACAATATGTAGAATACTTTGTATTGCAAGTTGATTACTGTAAACCATGACATGTATTTCCTCTTGAATTGTATTATATGTGGATTACGTTTTTGCCTATTGTGTTTCATCTTGCCTGATGCTGTGAGGATTGCCTCGCCACAGGTGCGATGTTTTGACTTGAACAACATGTAGAATATTTTGTATTGCAAGTTGAATACTGTAAACCATGATGTATGTTGCCTCTTGAATTGTATTATATGTGGATTCAGTTTTTGCCTATTGTGTTTCATCTTGCTTGATGCTGTGAGGATTGTCTCGCCACTATAACGAGATTATTAATGTTGTAGATCAACTACTGTTGCCGATAATGATCTAGTGCCCCGAAATGTTTGATTATTGGGATATATTTCAAAATCGGTACCGTCAATTTTTATTTGAGAAATATCCGTACAGACGGACGAAAACACGGACTCATAGTATATTTAGTAAGCATGGACAATAATGTTACATATTTGAGTTGTTTTCAATCCATAGTAAGCGGTTATAATGTTGTTAAATTGCATAATATTACATACCTGTTAGATTGCCATTGTAAAATGAGTGGGTGGGGAATGGTCGAAAATACGTTATTTTTCACTTTGTATATTTTGTGGTAGACACTAAATAGTCGACGTATATACTTGGATATGTTCAATTGGCCCTACTAGACTACATTGAAATTGATAAAATGAAAAAACGCCAACTTTTCATAAAGTTATTAACATGTATATTTTACCATTGAAATTGGGTGGGTGGGGTAATAAAACCTGTACAATATGACTTCTAGATTGTCAAATTTATTTCAATTGTATATTATTCTATTCCATGGTGTTCAAAATCTCGGAAAACGTACGAAAATACCATCTTATTCGAACAAAAAGGATATAAGTTAGGCAATTTTTATTAAAAAATGTGATTTTTCAAGATAATAAAAATACCGAGGGTGACATACTTGAAAATGGCGCCATATGTTCATCCATCGGGTTACAGAGCGCAGACAACGGATTAACACTCATAATTGAATGTAGTTTCAGGAAATATATGTCTGCAAAAATTACACAGGGGAGGGTTTCGGTTATTGGCTCACGGGCTAATGTATACTATATATGCAATGTCATGAAGCACTTTGTCACATCTAATCTATGCAAGCATTTAAATTCAAGTAGCGTAATGTACAAACTATGTACAACATGCATTTCGCGAAAGGAAATCCGGACTAGTAAATCAAATTAATTTTGCTGGTCGAATGCCTATAGTTATTAATGCTAGTACTGGCAAGCAGATTGATCTAGTTCTACTAGACTTCGGCAAAGCATTTGACAAAGTTATCCATGAAAAGCTACTGTATATAAAATTCCACTTTTAGTGTTTCCGAGACCATAAACTAAATTGGATCAAAGCCTTCCTTAAAGGTACATGCCCACGCAATAGGTTATACTATAGTGATACAGATACTTTTGTATATTCTGTACGTATGACATTTTCTGGCAAAATAAACATACATTCATCATTACCCCAGGTATTGATTGGCATTATTATACATTTTATTTTACGGGCGATAACCGTGTTTCCTTAAAATGTTACGGACATTACTATTTATTTTTTGATGTGCAATGATCATACTTTATAATCTGTCGAAAATATTATTGTTTCAGGTGACGCATTTCATTAGTATAAATAATTAAAAATATCATGCTTCATTTGCATATGAAAATAGCCTGAAACCAACGTGCGTCACTATCAGTAAAATAATAATTACTATAAATGATTTTATCTGTTTTGCGGGCACTTGTAAGTTTTAGAACTGGTGGAATAGTGACACAATTATACACTTATTTAATTCCAATAAAGAACATGTTGTACCTTTAACGGCGATAGTGAGAAGGTAGTCGTTGATGGCGAGGAATCGGGGTCAGTCCCGGTCAACACTGGCGTCCCTCAAGGCTCCGTACTAGGTCCAATCCACTTCCTAGTTTATATTAACGACCTCCGAATTATATACCATATAATGGCACAGGTCCGCATTTTCGCGTATGACACTACAGTATACATCACTATCAGACTAGACACGAAGACGATGGCAACACACTACAACATGACCTTCACATTTGGGGGGGGGGGGGGACTGGGACATGCATTAAAAACTTCCAGGTGTTGCACATCACAAGGTCAAACACACCAGCATACACACTGCAACGTCAGGTACGACATCCACAGCTAACTACCTCGCCGGCACCATTAACAGTAATCTCTCTCAGAACCACCGTGTCATAGCAGAAGCAGTAGCAGTAGCAGTAGCAGTAGCAGTAGCTAGCAGTAGCAGTAGCAGCAGCAGCAGCAGCAGCAGCAGCAGCAGCAGCAGCAAAACCAGTGTAGGTCCTAATCAAATATAACACTCATGTAGTCTAAATACGAGCCATTTTTTTCGGCAACCTTTTGGCAGCGGTTTTGCCTAGCAGTTGGCGGGGGCTCGAGTTTTCTACCGGTTGTTTCTTGCCGTTGTGTTTGCCACGTAGGAGGCGAGATGGACCCAAACTAGTCGGTGCAAAAATGTGTTCTACCTCGGCATCTTTCGGCAACCATACTTTTCCTCGTTTTCTTCTATACTTCTGTCTGTATATGTGTATGCCACTATATAGCTCTACCCAGGAAGTTGCCCAAAATTGTGTATGCCGGTTGCCGAAAACCTGGTTGCTGAAACGTTTTTTGTACTCCTATAATGGGAGGCACTGCGCGTAGCGGGGGCTTCCCATCAGGAGGTGGTATCTTTTTGACTCTCATATACTACTATGTGTGAAGCTACGTTCAAACGGATGTCAACAATAATGCGGCAGGTGTATATTGAATCCGCGAGGCCACACCTATGCCAAGCTAATTGGTTGAGTCCAATTTGACAGCCATGGTAGACTAGATACACTGTCCACATCCGGGTGCTTTCTACAGTTCCGAAAATCCAATCTTGATGTGTTTGTTTTTACACATAGTTGAATGTCATATTTTCCAACTGACTTGTTTCAAATAAATAGAAAATGTTTGGACTTGATGTTAAAAACTAAAGATGTCTTTCAGAAGAAAAACGTTGTTTTTCCAAATGGGGGTTAAGTCGAAGTTTGGTCCTATATGTGGCTGTGACTGGAGAAATGGGGTTTGTGTGATTTGTGACCAGTGTAGGACCTAATCAAATATAACACTCATGTAGTCTAAATACGAGCTAGATTGCATGTTAGTGTGTTTTATTGAAGGAATGCCGAAGAGTGCAGATCCTGTTCAGACTGTGCGGATGTACAGGCTGAACTGGATCTGCACTGGTCGAAACGCCCTATAAGCCCCGTGTTGTGTTTGGCTTATTGCACCTTCTCAGTCGCAGTGTACAGCGGATTTTGACACAATCTTCAAACAACACCCCACCCCCGTGGCAATTAGAGCGACTAATGTTCCCACTGCTGTCACCCCGGGCTTTCCTTAATTGACCCCATTTACAGCATTGTCTCATTGTAAGTGGACAATGGCCTACAAGAATGACGTTATGACAGTTTGACCAGCATAGCACCAGATCCATATATGCACCTGACAGCTCTGATAAGTGTCTACTCTGTTGCCCGTCTGATTTAGCATTATATATAAGTACTATCGATGAAAACATAGATTGTAACCTGACGATGTAAATATAAATACATGTATATACAGACTGGTATCCTACAGCTGTTGAAAAATGTCCATTTTGTCACCCACTGTCGCATTTCAGTATGTAGTTTGTAACTAGGTCATTCTTATATTTTTACAGTACAGTACAGTCCCATATATTTATATCAGCGGTCTAACTGGAGTTCTAAGTAGCTGGAGTTCTAATATAACTAGTACGTGTAATAATCGAGTGTAGGAAAAAATCCCCCCCGGACATAACCCCTCACCCCTCCCCCCCCCCCCCCCCCCCCCCCCCCCCCCCCACCCCCCTCATGATTTTTGACACAGGAGGAGAAAATAACCTCCCCCAACCCCGTCTAAAATATCACAGGTAGGAAATAATCCCCCCATCAAAATTCAAGGTAGGACAAAATCCCCCACCCCCACATGAAAATGTAGCCTAGGACAAAATCCCCACCACCCCCATCATATTCAGTACTTTTATTTGCCCAATAAACATCAAACATCAAGCACATTTAATGAAGTATTTTCAGTTGCACAATCAAACAAGCACATTTAATAAAGTATTTTAAGTTGCACAATAAACGTCAAACAAGAATATGTATGTATCGTTTGTACATTTGTATACTGATGTCGGTCCCAAACCATATTGGTTTAGCGAAGAATCGATTACCATTTCAAAAAATCATTGTATATTCGACAAAACGATACTATGTAAATCCTGTAACAATCATTCATTTCTGTTTGTTTTAAATAAAACGTAATCAACTATTTGAAAGAAATCAGGCAATTCAATTACCCTGATTAAAGAGGATTAGAGGGTGAAATTTTAAAAACCAATTAATGCAATGATTATTTCAAAACATATTGATGGGGGTGGGGGGGGGGAGGATTATGTCCTACCTGTGATTTGGGACGGGGGTATTTTGTCCTACCTGCATTTTAGACGGGGGGATTTTGTCCTCCTGTGTCAAAACTCATGGGGGGGGGGGGTATTAAGTCCGGGGGCGGGGGGGGGGTGGTTTGTCCGTATCCCGTAATAATCGTCTTATGCATAAATTTTGGAAGTACTACTGATACGTCATATAATCCCCATATACCCACGTGACCGCAAAGGGAAATAACTGTGGTAAGCAAAATAAGGGTAAGTTAGTAATGCAGTGACCGCTGGAAAAACTGGCTGTCCGGAATATGGAATCCGTGTTACGGTGTTCCATTAAGGCCATCGTAATATCGCTATCGGGTCGATACTACGATAGTACGATTCCACGATGGCGATAGTACGATATCACGATGACGATAACTCGATACCACGATAGTAAGATGACGATACTACGATATTATATCGTACTATCGTCATCGTAGTATCGTACTATCGTCATCGTAGTATCGTACTATCGTCATCGTAGTATCGTACTATCGTCATCGTAATATCGTACTATCGTCATAGTACTTTCGTGATGTCGTCGTATCGACCCGATATAGCGATATTACGATGGCCTTAACGGAACACTGTTTATCGTAGCATCGTACTATCGTCATTGTGCTATCGTACTTTCGTCATCATAGTATCGTAATATCGTCATCGTAGTATTGTACTATCGTCATCGTGGTATCGCCTTCCGGATGGACGTGCTGGACAAGGTACCACAGCGAGTAGTATATAAGAGTCATAATGATACAAGTTTATGTGGCTTCCACACGAAACTTGTAATCATTATGACTCTTATATACTACTACCGTGAGACCATATATTTATGACATGAGAAGATACACCCTATTAGAGATAAAAATCCCTATGTTATACTCAGTATATATATACAACATAATGGTTCTAGTTAAGTGTGCATGGTTGAAGACAGGTAGTCACGAGAGATGTTTTCGCTCCGGTATTTACGAATATTGCAAACATCACCGTGCATGGATGCGAAGAGGTTCCGTTTCGCCTCGCCCATGTCGACATTGTGGGGTAGGGACCAAAGCCGAGTCACTGCTATGTCCACCATGTGGTGGCACTCAGGCTACTCATCGAACGGTTAACAAGGGATTACGTGCTCACAAGTATTATCGTTTAGTAATAATTCAAATCGGAAAGTCAGTTAGAAAGATAGAATCGATCTAATAAGTCACGGTGTTTCTACAGCATTAAAACACTGTAAAAAACATTATCAAACTAATTTTATAAAATTGAACAGAAAAAACACATTTTATAGAGAGATTACACGATTACGTCTTCCGGGATGAAACATAAACACACTGTAATATATACTACACACACGTGGGTGTGTATTACACAACCCGCTATCGATATTCCGGAAGTATTTCTTACATTGTGATTGGTTGGCATGTTTTTTATTTTTTTAATTTTACTTTTAATAATTTAGAACGTTATAACCTATATTATTAAATAAAAAACGAATTTATTATATAAAAAGCAAATAAAAAAAAGAGAGTAAATATTGGTATTGCACAACACGGTTTTAACTTAATATATGTAAAATTAACAACAATACTTTGTCTTGGGGGACGCCCCTTGACGAAAAATGAGCGCTCGCTCAGTGCACCCGTGCTGACACTTCCAAGGTTGCCTAGACTTTCGACACTAATTACTAGATCAGCCGAGAGATGGGGGTGTGTAGTACGGGTAGCTACACCTCGCTAAGCCAAACAGAAAAGAATGAATGAATGAATGAATGAAAGAGAGTGGCTTAGCGGGTTGGAACCAGAAGGGTTTTGCTGGCGCGGGTTCGAGCCTCGGTGTGACCCAACTTTTTTATTGTTTATAATTTTCCTAAAATTAATTAATAAATTGTTTACTGCACCAATATAATTATTTAATAAAAATATTAATTTCTTCCGACTTTATCTCCAAGTTTTTCCCTAAATTTATCCCAATCAGTACACTCAATTTTGGGCATGGTGGCGCGCGCCTTGATTCTTATATCATTTTTTAATTGTTCATATCTCCCCATTTCTTCCACCACGGATTCAAACTCTAAATTTGATATTTTCTTATCGGCCAACGCTTTGGACACCATAACGTCGATGGTATTTTTCTTCGACCTGGCGAGAACAGATATTCTATCATGTTTTCTACATATTTTCTCGAGTTTTCCACCCGACGCCCTAATTACCATACACAACAACCCAGAAACGGCCGACACCGCACATAAAATCCCCGCTACGGGAACCGTTATAATGGTGGATATAGTTGCAGCTGTCCCCGCCCCACACAACACAGAAACACTCGCCAGAGCCGTGCTAGATACTTCAGCCATGTTCACCGCGCGCCTATATTTGTTAGCGTTTCTTTTTCTATTTGTATATTCTCTAACTAAAATATCCTGCATAGCGAAGATATTATTCAACCTAAAATCTGAACTTCTTTCGTTAATTGTACACAGTGTTGATGGAGTGGTATTGACAATTGGAAGCGTTGATTCGTTCATATTTAAATTTTACAAATTTATTTCAATATATTAGTATTTACAAAATAAGTTCAATTAACAACGAGACAATAGTGGAAGAACTCTCTTGGTCACCGAATTTCGTAACAAAGTTAATAACACTACCTTTGGAAAGTCTAATTCGATCATAACCGGAGAACGAAACCACCGTCGAACTATCTCCAGAGATTTTAGTGACTCCAACCCCCCGTTCTTCCCCATCTACTACAAGATTTATCGCGACCGCGCCCACAGGTTTACCACTACCATTAACCGAGCAGACCGCCATTTGGATAACTTCACCCGCGGCTGTCATAGTGTATCCCCCCACATTTATTACTCGCTTTGGCACCGAACGAATATTCATAGTGCCCCTCAACCAATGGGCCCCGCTTCTCAGCCCAAACTGTTATGGCACGTTTTAGCGTTTTCATTGTTCGCACTATTCCGGCAAGCGCACTGTTTGCGTTATATGCCTCAGTACGAATATTATAAGAGGCCTCCTCAAGAGCTTTGGTCGCGGCTATACGATCATGTTTCAGTTTATCGGAAACTTCGGTTATCTTTCCGTCTAGTTCGGTAAGTGCCGCTTCTCTACTGAGAGAGTCCTCTAAGCGCAACGCATCATAAGCCTCCGTAATGGTCGCCTGGTGGCCTTTTAGGGCTTTCTCAACACCCGGGCCTCTTTTTGAAATTCGGTTATTTTTCCATCTAGTTCAGCAACCGCCGCTTCTCTGATGAGAGAGTCCTCTGAGCGCAACACCCTATAAACCTCCATATGGTCTGCCTAGTGGTCTTCTCGGGCTTTCTCAATACCCGTTCGTACCCCCTCAACCCCCAACCGGGCCTCTTTTCGAAATTTGGTTATCTTTCCGTCTAGTTCGGTAAGTGCCGCTTCTCTGTTGAGAGAGTCCTCTGAGCGCAACACCCCATAAGCCTCCGCAATGGCCTCCTTGTTGTCTTCTTGGACCCCCTCAACCCCCGACCGGGTCTCTTTCAGAAATTGGGCTATTTTCACGTCTAGTTCAGTAAGTGTAGCTTCTCTGTTGAGAGAGTCCTCTAAGCGCAACGCATTATAAACCTCCGCAAGGGCCTCCGCAAGGTTCCACTGGTGGTCTTCTCGGACTTTATCAATACCCGACCGGGTCTCTTTTCGAAATTTGGTTATTTTTTTATCTAGTTCGGCAACCGCCGCTTCTCTGACGAGAGAGTCCTCTGAGCGCAACACCTCATAAACCTCCGTAAGGTCCGCCTGGTGATCTTCTCGGGCTTTCTCAATATCCGACGTGGCCTCTTTTCGAAATTTGGTTATTTTTTTATCTAGTTCGGTAAATGCCGCATCTCTAATGAGAGAGTCCTCTAAGCGCAACGTAAGGGCCGCCTGGCGGTCTGCTCGGACTTTATCAATATCCGACCTACTCTCTTTTCGAAATTTGGTTATTTTTTTACCTAGTTCGTTTAGTTCCGTTTCTCTGATGAGAGAGTCCTCTGATCGCAACACCTTATAAGCCGCCTGATCTTTCTCAATTTGTGCAGTCGCCGTCAGCACTTCTACTCTAACATCTGATATACTCCTGTGAATCCCGTTTGTGACCTTCGATATGGTTTTATTGATCAGGGCCTTGGTTTTTCCAGTAGTTAAAAAGTCTCCCTCTGTCGGGATGAATCCACCTTCTGCCGGTTCCAAATTCTTTGAATTTGTCACCCAATCGGAAGAACTACCTGGTCCGTATATACTCATAATACAATTAATTATAATATTGGGCACCTATACTCAATTGGAAATTTCGAGAACTACCGAAATCGGGTAATCGTTTTTTAACTTTCTCGCTTGA
Organism: Conchocele bisecta; assembly: GCA_029237695.1. NCBI lineage: Eukaryota > Metazoa > Mollusca > Bivalvia > Lucinida > Thyasiridae > Conchocele > Conchocele bisecta. The sequence goes on from CM055270.1 coordinate 95,133,379, forward strand.
TCATCGAGAATAGAGACCGTAAATTCGTGGATATGTCCCGATTCCAAAACTTTCATCTCGGGGTGTGGGAAGTCTAAGGTCACAGTCTCGCCATAGAAACAGTCGCTGGATTGCACGGTTTTCAGTAATGTGCTGGGAGTGCCGTCTACCATGTTGTACGATGTGTTCACCCGATCCAGGTGCACCCTGAGAGCTTTTGTGAAGGCGAAGTCCACCGGGTTATCACCGACGTACTCACCCGGGGTAAACACTCCTTTGTTTGAGGAGTATGTCTCTCTACAACCGAGTTGAATACCCAACCCCGGGGAGACCACTACCTTATTATCAGTGCTGATGGTCATTGTTGCGAGCCCGGTAGCATTCGATACTGTGAGGTTGATTATACCATCAAGCTCTGAGTTGACAAAATCTTTGAGCTGTCTTATTCCCCACAGTCCGTGAGGCAGCTTTACACCTAATTGTTGTCCATCCTTCACATAGTAAAACCCTTCGCTCTTCCCCACATTCTGCCACCCAACCATGAAAGTGATTGATCTGAGGCCTACCCGGCGTTGTCCGCAGCAGTTGTCTATTAACCTTTGAAGTTCACAACTCCCTTTTTGAACATTAGTGATAGTAGCAAACATAATAATATCTTTCAATGGATACAAAAGCATTTAGCTTTAATTCTAATGCAAAGTATAAAATTGGTGGTGTATACGCTCAAAAGAACACCATTGGTGAGCTTGTGCACCCTAAAATAAGAGTCAGTTTGGGCCTAGGTTTCGACACAAATTTCACTAACATGTTTGAGAAATATAGGGTGACCAAGATTAGTACGGTGGATGGGGTAAACAGATGGCGGGCAACTCCGATGCAGTTCTAGCAGAACCAACTAAATTTTGCTGTGTGGTGTGCCACAACTGGTTGTGGTGTATCTTTCGGAGACCACATAAAACCAAGTAACAGCATGATGAGCAGTAGCTTATACAACTTTCATCTTTATTATACTATTAGAAGGATTTTGAAAGAATTACGTGTTCCACTACCACAAGATGCTGCATGGAATCCTACATCTAACACATATGATAGGAGAGCGTTTGAGAAAATAGCCAACGAATTTGGTGTGGACCCAAACCGTGATTGGAAACAAAAAGTTTACACCAAGAACGATTCAATGGGGGACCCATTTTTTGAAGAAGCTGGAAATGATGTAAAAGTTGTTGATGACACATTCGATAGCAGTACTATGAGGTACACGTCAAGTTTCTTAATACATAAAAGACCAAGTTTTTTTCTTAATATATTCTCAGATAAAACCTACTACCAAACATATCCGGCTTCACTACACCAACCATCTAAAGTTGGAATAGCATGGAGTACATTTATATTAGATAAAAGCACTGGATTTACTCAGGCCGGTGTTAGTCGGCTTAATGATTCAATTCGTAAATATGTGTGGGCTATACTAGGTGCGCAAAAACAAACTCGCAGTTCTATAATAGGAGTCGGAACGGCGTTTGACGCGCAAAAACAGTTCTTGGCACTTGTTGAGGACGCCATCTCAGCTAAGGTGGACCTGGAGAAGGCGATCCAGAATTATCAAGACGTTTTGCAGACTGCCAGCACCCCAGTGGACTATGTATTTGGAATAGGTCTTTATATGGCGCCGAGCAATATGATACTACGAGACGACCCGGTTGATGGTTACAATAATGAAATCGTAATCGCCACCGCCAATCAAAAAATTGGTCACAACGGTAACGTGAACACGGATATCATCAAGCGCACCCCCAACATGATCGGGCGCGGAGTTGTAAATTCAAATAAATTCGAAAAAGATTTCATAAAACCCCCAAAACACAAAATGGATACACATCCCTCAACACAATCGAACCCAGTACCCCCAAAACACAAAATGGATACACATCCCTCAACACAATCCAACCCAGTACCCCCAATTAGTAAATTGGATGCACCATCAAGTTCCATCAACAATGTTGAAACACCAGTCATCAACAATGTTGAAATTGGAAGCACAACACACGAGGACGAGAAATTAGCGCTCGTCGTCGCCCTCGTGGCGATCGGATTATTTACGCTTTGGTTTTAGGAACTCTCTGGCGAAGAATAGTAGGAGACCGGCGATGGCCACGATTAAAGCCCAGGTATTCTCGGCGAGCCATCCGACCGTTTTTGATAATATAGATAACAAGAAGGAGAGGAGACCTCCTATCAAACCAGGCAGCGCGGCAGTCAACTTTCCTGCTAATTTAGCCAGGAGACTGGCGAGGGCTTTTAGTTGTTTTTTTATCCACTCCTTGGCTCCGCCGGATGGCGCGGGTGCTGGTGCTGGTGCGGGTGCGGGTGCTGGTGCGGGTGCTGTTGCGGCACCAGCATTGACAGCTACAAATAGAGACGATATAGATAGAATTAGGGTCGATATAATCATGCTGAAAGCTGCGATGATGGTTAATATCGTGACGCCCTTCTCTCTGAACAGAGTGCGAAGACGCTCACCGAGTGTCGTGTCCTCGTGCAAAACCCTCGAGATTGTTTCGCGGCTCCGACTTAATTGGCCGGAAAGCGTCTCACGGTTAGTCGAAGCAGCCTCCAAGCGAGCTTCTCTTTCGTCCCGCAACGACCGCAGGAGTTTGTTAATCCTCTCGGTAGATTCTCTATCGTCACGGATTTCCCCAAGTTTTCTTTCTTCTAGCGCGATATGTTTGTCCAGCGCCGTGAGTTTGGAGAGGTTATTGACCAGTTCGCCCCGAGTTGTTTGCAGAGCCTTATCGAGTCGCCGGAGTTCGCGAAGAGGTAATGGTGGGTCATATTTCGTGCCGTTCATTTCGTTGACCGTCGGTGGCTATACGAGGGACATCGCTGAGCTCGCTCGTTTCTATAGCGGCGGCCGTCTTCGCCAGCGTTTCGTCGGTAGACTGTAGGGTTTTTACCATGTGTTGAGGCATCTGCGACCGATCATCGATCACTCCGAGAGCTCGAGCGAGGGATACTCCATATAGGTTCACGGAAGAGGGGCTGAGGAACCGGGTCGGGTCGTTCTTGTACGTCAGCAACTTCCAGCTATTACCCAATTTAACCCACAAGTCTCCTCTTTTAGTGCTGCGGAACTCCAACGTGGCATTGATGCCGTGTTTAGACACCTCACTCTCCCACCGTTTCACCCGAGACTCCGTTTCCGTGAGAGGCGCCAGCTCATTCTTGGAGATCCCCGCAGGAATCTCGGCACCGCCCGCCCATGCCGGAGTTGCGGGTGGGGCCTCCCACATAGGGGCACCAGCAAACAAAGATGCGCTGGACAAGCGAAGGTGTATTTCGTGGTTCGCCTGGAACAAACAAAGGTGTATTTTTTGGTGCTGGTGTCTCTATGAAGGTCGTTTCGTCATAGTTATCGATGTCATCATCGATGTCATCATCATCGCGGAAATCGTCTCTGCCGATTTCATCCATGTCAATATCGTAATCAGCCATATTAATTTCTTAAAATTAATTATGTATTAAAGACAAAACCATACGGGTTTAATATAGATTCACTAAATTATGTCTTTGAGTCAATACGGTCGCAAACTCAATCCATACCGCAGACTGCGTGAGCCCCTCGGGGCAAAAGACGTGAGACAGAGTGTCGTTATTACGAACAACCCATCGACGATCGACCAGAACCAGCAGCTCTTAGTCCGCTTCCCCAACCTCGGAACTCACGACGTCATTGTGCCGGGTACTGTTCGCCTCGCTTTCACTATTTCGCTAACGTCGACGGACGCGGACCGAACCGTCGTTCAGAACCTTGGTCGCGCCATCGTCAAGAAGACCATGATAAAGATTTCTGGTAATGAGGTGATGTCGATCGATGACAGCGACGTCTACCATTGCTATCAGGACCTGTGGAAGACGGCGCAAGAGCGCGAAAACGCTGTCTATCAGGGTATTGACACCAGCAAAAATAAGAACGTAACCAAACTTAGAATCGGGGCTGCTAACAAGGCAGATAACAACGCGAGCGACACATTGTGGAATATTAATGTCAACGTACCCGCCCGCTCGATGAAAGGTATACTGATGTTGTTCGAGGATGCTCGGTTTGCGTTCGGTGCTAGAAAAACCGACAAATTCTATAACCCCAAAATCACGAAGGTAGAGGTGACGATCGAGGGAATACCCAATCAACTCTACAGCGCGGGTCTTCGCGCGCACCAGCAGTGGGACGAAGTAAGAAAGCAGTTTGCTGCCGGCTCTAAGCGCTCTCCGGAGGTTGCGGCAGTTGCCAAAGACCTGCATCTCTCGGCCGTCTCCCTCGCGGATTTCCTGAATACCAAATACGCGTTATGGCTAGACATGCGAGCCAGCGACGACGACCAAATACACGGCAGTGGACGCCAAGTTGAGAACGCTAGCGAGGGTGTGACGATCCAGATAACCAAAGAGGCGGACGGAGCCGGGCCATTGAACGTGTACTTATATATAATTACAGACGCACAACTCAACATCGAAGATGGCCGATACGTCTCAGCACTCTATTGATTTAATAAAAAAATCAACTAACGATTTATTAATTAATAAATTTGATAATTCTAAAGAATTAATTAAGAAAATTAACAATCAATACCAATTCACGATTGGAGATGCCCACTCTGCCATAATATGTGGGCAGACAGGATGCGGAAAAACGGTTTTCATCCTAGACTTGCTCGAGGGCTCCTACCGCGATGCCTTTCGTCACATTGTGATCCTGTGTCCCACTGTGCGGCACAACGATACTTATCAGCGGCGCCCGTGGATATGGACCGACCCAGAGGTATACGTTATTGACCCCGGTGATAGGCTTCACGATTGGTTGCGTGGTTTATACCAAAAATTCAAGGGTGAGCCCACCCTATACGTGATTGACGATTGCTCGGCCAAGGCGGCGATGACCAAAAAGAAGGACATGCTCTCCGAGCTCGCATTTTCTGGCCGCCATGCTAGGCAAAGCGTATGGATATCCACTCAAAAGTACAACGCCGTCCTCAAGGATCTGCGCGAGCAAACGAAATGGGTCGCCCTCTTTCACTGCAAGGACCGAGACTCATTCGATGACTGTCTTCGAGAGAATGACGTTATCCCAACGCGCGAGGAGCGCCTGGAGGTTCGACAGATGCTTTCGGAAACTAAGCACGCCAAGCTTTTGCTAAAGACTGATCAACCAACTACTTACGAAGTTATCAATTAATTTTATATTTAATTAGCAATTACTGAACAAATGCTGAACAATGCTGAACAATGCTTAGTAATTGCTGAACAATGCTGAACAATGCTGAACAAATGCTTAACAAATGTTGAACAAATGCTGAACAATGGTTAACAATGTTAACAATTTGGTGCTCCGCTGCGAGCTTTGTTGCGAGCATAATGGTGATCATAAGCATCGGGTGGTGCGCTTGGCAATATGTTAAAGTGATAAGACTTGTTAGAATAGTTAAATTAATTTTAAGAAAAATGAACTGCGACGAACTTCTCGATCAGCTAATAGAAGAAACTTCAACTCCGACTGCCAACATAGATAATGATCTGACAGAGCAATCGGAATCAACTCCAACGGTGGTTGGTATTAGGTTGAGTGCAACGACTCCGAATGAAAATGAAAATGCGGCGCGACGAGAGCGGCTAGCTGCGCTGGTTGCTGGGGGACAATCGGAGCATTATCTCGGTAGGCGTCTCTCAGTTTTTCAGGTGGATAAGATGTCAGATGCGGAGATTGATAAAATGTATGCGCGATACGAATCCAAATTGGGAGCGGAGATGACAAAAACTCTCGGATCGGCGGCTATTCATTTGTACGCAACCGCCGTTAGTATACTTCTCCCTATACCAAACACCGCGGGATTGATTGACGATCTAGAGACTGACCCTTTTATAGGTCACACTCTTAGAACAGCCTGCTGCTCAATTTATCACAAGTTTGGAATGTACTTAGCTCCGCTGACAACCGCGTTGACCACGGGTAAACACTGTCAATTTGGACATATATGCCCACGAACTATAAGCCCTAATATTAATATTATAAATGATGACACAAGACACACCCGCGAGAGTGACGGAGTTGAACACGATTGCTCCAACCCAATCGAACCCGAGTGTTATTCCGCCAATGGATGACATACCGCATATAAAAAATCCCAAAAGACAGGCAGCTGGGCGGGCGGCGGCTGCCACCCGAAAAGTTAAACAAGATAAAATACTCGCCGAGCTTCGAGAGGCTAAACAGTCGTTGCAATCGGGGACGGAAACAGCAAAACATCTGAAGACAGAGTTGAGTACAACAACACCCCCAATTCACCAATTGGAAGCACACTCAACACCCAATCGAGGTTGGGCGAATCCTATTGAACCCAAATTCGTGAATTGGAGTTGAGTGGTTGGTGGTGGTCTGGCAGTTGTTGGTGCCCAGTGCGTGTGGAAATACCCCATATTATCGAAAAAACAACCAACCAGTGTTCAGAAGAAAGTTACGAAACACCAATCGCGATTGGATGCGCCCCATTTAAACATTGATCGCGACCCCTTTTATATGCAATAATTATAATGGCTGAACAAGATGGTAAAATGTTAGTGAATGCGCTTTATCACGCCGTGGTGATATCGGGTTTCAGTATCGGGTATGCTCGACTATCAAAGATGGCCATAGGAGGATCCGCTCCCAAATTGGACTTTACTGTGAGAGACGTAGGGCTCGCGACCTTAGATGTAGCGGCCGCAGTTTGGACCCGAGATTATCTAGTTAAAGCTGGAATTCTACCAGTTAATATATGGAAAAAATAAATGGCTTCAATCGCAGTAACAGTAGGTGGTGCGCTCGTAAACGCATTGGCGTTCAGCGGTAGCAACTTTATATTCTCTAAAATGAGAAGCTCGAACGTGGATGAGGAGCGTAAGCGTCACGATTTAGCTGTAGAACAACTCAATAGCGCAAAGGAAGCGTGGTCGAAAAAACGAACCGCCCATCTTGACTGTGTCAATGAAGAGCTTCGCCGCCAAAAAACACGCCGCACAAACTTTTCAGAACGTTGAAGAAGCCAACCGCGAGTACGCGCTGGCATACCCACAGAAAAGTCTCGCGCCGCTGGATCGCGAGCCCCAACTTTCAGATTTCTATGTACCGTCAGAGCCCCAAAAAGACCGCGAGATCGCGTTCATCGTCGTGCGAATGGGTGTGGTGGGTCTCGTCGGCTACTATATTCAATCGAGATTTTAAATTAATTATTTTAAATAACTTTTTTTATAAATATATATATATAGAACGATGTCAGTTGACGAACTTTATTTTGCTATGATTGATGTAGGCTACACTGCCCTTAAACACCGCATGGTTGGTGCAAAGGGTATGATTCGTCTGGCCCGAGATTCTCTCGAGACGTGGCGGGAGGACGAAAAAGCGGCCACCCTTTTCGCAAAGCAGATGTTAGATTCCTCCACCAATCCTGGGGGATTGGATTTTCCCAAGTTCCTTCAGAACTTAACCCCCAATCGCGATTGTACTTCCAACAAAGGTTTATTATTATCGACGCAGTTACCGGACGATCTGGCTAGGGCATGTTGGAGATTGTCCGATATATTAGAATACATCGCATACGATGAACATGCGCAAAGTTAATACCAAACTATCGGTTCGCCTAATGCGCAAGCTAGCGAACGCGTACTACAGCCCCCGCGGTTACTGGAAGGGACTCGCGGCCATCAAGAACCTCGCGGCGGCGACGAAGGTTTCAGAAAACGCTGTCAAGGAATGGCTCAAGAAGCAGGCCATCTGGCAGATCTATTTACCCGCGCCTCACAATATTCCGCGCCCGAAATTCGACGTGCCGGTACCGAACCAAGTTCACCAAGCGGATCTCCTGTTTCTCCCTCACGATCGCGTCAGTCGTAAGACGTACAAGTACGCGCTGACAGTCGTTGACGTAGCGAGTCGTTATAAGGGGGCTGAGCCGTTAGCCACTAAAGAGTTTAAGGAGGTGGCCGAGGCTCTCTCCCGAATATATAAGAGGAGTCCTCTCAAATGGCCGAATCTTCTCCAGGTCGATCCCGGCCGCGAGTTCATGGGCGCGGTCTCTCATCTATTGTCTAAGCACGACGTTTCTGTCAGACGCGGCCGCGTCAACATCCACCGGGACCAGGGGATCGTGGAGCGCTTCAATCGAACATTGGCTGAGAGACTGTTCGGACACCAATACGCTAAAGAACTTGTAGACCCTCATTCGCGATCGACCGAGTGGGTGGCCAGACTGCCCGCCGTCGTCTCCGCACTGAACGGAGAGGTGACCAGATTGATAGGTAAGAAGCCCGTAGATGCTATCAAGTTTAAAAGGGTGACGAGCGAGCCCTATGCCGTCTCGCGCGGGCGACCCGTTGGTTTAGAGGAGCAACGGCTTCCATCGGATATTGATGTCCGGTACCTCTATCAACCGGGATAGCTCGAAGGTGGCAGCCGCCGCGCGACTGATCCCGTGTGGTCTCTCAATGTATATCATCTAGATCGATATATTACCAAGCCCGATGAGCCCGTGCTCTACTATTTGGATGATGGGCCATCTCGAGGGTTTGTTCACGAAGAACTTCTCGCGGTGCCTTCTGACACCCAGCTACCCTCGGATCGTCAGAGTCTTTAGTATTCTCTCTCAGAGTTCTTTTTTTTTTTATCTATCCTATAGGCTCGGTGTGTAACCCGTCTTCCATCACTCTCCTCTTGTCGTAGTACGCCGAGAGTCCTAATTTTTGTTGACAGTACGTCTTCATCACCCCGTTAATCATTCGGAATCCCCTGTTCTCCGCCATATCCCTACCCCCTTCGAGAGCACTCTTATACCTTCCCCAAGTCAGATCGTTAGATCTCTTCGACATCCCCTTGGCCGAGTGCTTAGATTTTCCATCACCGCTCACGTAGTAACACTTGCTACACAGAGCGATGGCTCTATCCCCTTCGAATTCCAGCTTGAACAGTCCCGGAGTTCTGTTGCTCCACACGTCCCACGCCAACCACTCGGTCTTCTCCTTATTGAACTTTCTCTTCATATTCTTTCTCACCACCGCCTCCAGCGTCTTCTCCGACAGCGCGAAGTACATGCTGTCAGTGTCCATCTGTATCAGTTCGAAATCTCCGCGATCCACGTACTTGTCCAAGAAATCGTAGTAGAACTCCAGCATCCGGAGCTTGGCCAACTGGTAGACCGCTATGCCACACTGAAACGGTCTGTTGATCACCACTCGAGTCTTCCTGCTCGATATCTCGTAAGCCTCCCCAATCTCCTCCAAGTCTTCGAACCACGCCGACCTCAGTGCCCGATCGACAGTCTTCTCATCCTTCGTATATTTGGTGTTCAGGTGTCTCTCTTGCGCCTCTATCAGCTTGCCACAACACGCGTTGCCAACCAGTTTTAATATCTCCGCCAACACCGCCTTGCTCTTGTCGACGTCCCCCGTCCGTCTAGCAGCGGTGACCTCTTTAACGAACCATTGAAACGGTTTGCCGGGCGTGTAGTCTATCACCCTATGCACCGCCTTGACGATCAGACCGTGCTCCAGATACCACTTTAGCAGCGGGGAGTATATGATCATCTTCTTGGCGGACATTGCCCCCACGAGCTTTCTCTGTCCTTCGACTCTTTTCCTCCCGGTCCCGGCCAGGTAGTCCTTCATGTGCTGCGGAACCTCGTTCTCATCGACTTCTCGATTAACGAACAGCGGTGACATTTCCGAGAACTTGTCTCTCACGTTTCAGGGACCTCTATATCCAACTCCGCAAATCCGAACCACTTTTCACTCCTGACCTTCCTCACGAAACTGTCTATATACGACTGTCTTTCCGGGTCGTCACACGTCCATATCTGCTCCTCACCACACGGCATGTCCTTCGACAGAGTAGATAGGTATAGAGCATTGGCATCGTACCCCAGCACCGCCTTGCACATCTTCTCCTCCCGACTCCCCACCTGACCTCTGATCGTCGACCTTCCAGCCTCGGCGTATCTGGAGAATACTATGGACGGACCACCGACCAATCCCTGCTTCATCATCTCGTAAGTTTCAGACTTCGGTGACCACAGCTCGGGCGTGTCCGCCTTCCCATCGATCGACCCGCGGAGTAGGTACTGAAGGGAAACACCGGGCAGAGACACAGCATCCTTGAGTATATCCACGCTCTTCCCTTGTAGAACTCCGTCATTTTAGTCAGAGCCTCTAGGAACGGTCCTACATCCAAGTCGTTGTAGTGTTGCAACCATTCCTTGAACGTCTTCATCCCCTTTTCTCGGAATACCTTCTGACACTCTTTCCACTCGGACAACGACAGAAGGAACTCACCCTTCAACTTCGAGTATCCACTCGGGATAGTCTGGCAGCCCCGGATGGTCGAGCTTGTCCGCGCTATCGAACCACTCGTATGGAAAGTGAGACTTTACCGTTTTACAGTCGTACGCCTTAACCCACCGGTCGTACGTGGTACCGGGTCCCAGATACTGGATGATGTCGAGAAATCTAAACTCCGGGGTAAACAGAAACATCGTCGTGCTGGCTCTCTTTCCGACCATCACCTTATTCACGGTGGCCGCCAACTTCTCTACAAAGTACTGCTTGATAAGGTTCAGGTCGTACCTGCTACATTGAACCCCACAACCGGGACTTGGTCAATCCAAGAAATAATCTTTGCTTGCTGAGACTTCGATAACATATCTATGTCGGCCGGCAGATACTTCTTCCTAACCTCCTCCCTGATTGTCTTGCCTCTCATCTGCAGCTCGGTCACGAACTTCTCGACTAGCGTGTCGGGATCTCGTTCGCATAGGTGTGTGATCCCTTCATGCATCGTATCCCCCAACGACACCGATATAGGAACGTGCTCGACCTCGAAGGTCAGGTCTTTGGTGGGTCGCGTGGTTTTTGACTTGTCGAGATACGCCTCGAAGTCGTAGACTATCTGGTGGAGGTACAGAGTCGTCTCTTCCTCGCGTGGCGATTGTGGATAGTAGGTATTCACCTCATTCAACCACTCGCACTCCCACATCACCACCAGCTCGTAACCCGCCTTCCTTATCTTGGCGTCTTGAATTTTCGTCCTCTTGTACAGTGATCTCGCGTTACCTCTCATGCAATGCCTCGGACACCCGTGCCAGTAGCATCCGTGAAACTGAAACACGGTCTCGGTCTCGTGACAGTAACCGTCGACCGGATCATCGGCCACCCACCTCTCACCACCGTGACCGCAGTTGGCGTAATGTATTTGCTTTCCCACCCTCTCCTCTTCTCTGCTCAACCATTGAATCGACCTCACACTCGCTGACCCCTTGGGATAGAACGCCTTCTCGTAGGCCGACTGTGGTCTCTCTACCCTCTTACCTGGACATGTCACCACGGTCTTCCCACCCATGCAGGTGGTCGCGTGCCTGTGCATGTTACACGACTTTGTGAACCGTTGTTGACATCCGGTGCACCCGTACTCGTTCGTCATCTTGCGGAGATTCGTTATGAGGAACGAGTGACCTCCAAACATTCCTATCGTCATTGTCTTCCCCCCAACCACGTCGTAATTTGCCGGAACCTTCATGAGGTACCACACTCCGTCGGCGGTGGGCTCGTAAACGCGAATGCCCATCTTGAAATGCTCTTCGACCTTCTTAATATCGTCCAGGGGGATTCCCTTACTACCCGGTCCGTTATCGTGCCCGAGGTATTCGCGAGCCAGAGCTCGTGCCTTCCTACAACACCCGTCGGGTCTCCCTCCACGTTGGATGGCTATGCACCTAAACAGACACAAGTAGTCGTCGTACGTGTCGACGGAATATATTCGCTTTTTCTGTCTTAACCAGTCTGGGAGTTTTTCCGCTCCCATGAGAAGTTGTTGTGCGTCGATGATCATCTTCACCTCGACCGATATCCAACGAACGAAGGTCCATTTTGTGTTTGGTCTATCGACTTTGTCGATGTCCATTCGACCTTTCTCTCTATCGGATATCCAACTCTCGGCTTTGGCGATCTCGTTTATCCACGGACTGCCCTTTGATTGTTTGTGATAGATCATAGTAGCGTCGGTCTCTATGTTCTAATACGATACGAGCACGAATACCTCAGATAACATGCCGTGGTCATCTCTGGGCGAATTTTATTCATTATGCGATTAGCGATCTCCCCGTCTACCCCCCTCTCGAAAGTCCATACTATCTTCCTCCTACCCCTATCAACAGTTTCCCTAACTTCGGCTTCTTCGGCGAGAATCCTGGGACCCTCCTCCACCAAAGCTCTGGCGATATATCTCCTCTTCTTGGGAGGTCTCCCCACCAAGCCTTGATAAATCGTATTGTAGTACGCCTTGTATAGGGGTTTTCTACGTGCGCTGTGATCTTCTTTTACACGCTGCGCGTAAGCGGTGGCGCGCAGACTGGCCATCGTCTCGTTCTCCAATTTCTCGGAGCGTTTTTCGGGGTCGGCGGGCAGTCGTCCGGTCGAAACCGCACGCCGCAGCCTCTCCTCGTAGACGACGGTTCGCGCGTCACTTATCCTATCTGCTATATCTTTCTTGAGTCTCAAACCTCTTAGGGAAATTCCCCAACTCTTAGCTTGCTCTCTCATTTGCTTTATGGTAGGCATTATACTGAGTATAACCATAGATTTTTTATCTTCAATAGGGTGTAAGTTTATATTTATTCGTAATAAATATATGACAGATTGTTGTAATATACTTAGTATACTTATGGATAACTTGTCTTTAATAGGGTGTCAGTTTATATTTGTGACAGATTGGTGTAAAATACTGAGTATAACTTATAGATTTCTTATCTTTAATAGGGTGTCAGTTGTTATTTTATTCGTAATAAAGTAGACAGATTGTTGTATATATATACTGAGTATATGGATAACTTGTCTTTAATAGGGTGTCAGTATATATTTGTGACAGATTGCTGTAAAATACTGAGTATAACTTATGGATTTCTTATCTTCAATAGGGTGTCAGTTGTTATTTTATTCGTAATAAAAGTATGACAGATTGTTGTATATATACTGAGTATAACATAGGGATTTTTATCTCTAATAGGGTGTATCTTCTCATGTCATAAATATATGGTCTCGCGGTAGTAGTATATAAGAGTCATAATGATTACAAGTTTCGTGTGGAAGCCACCACACGTAGTGTGTGGCTTCCATATAAACTTGTATCATTATGCCTCTTATATACTACTCAGCGCTTTAAATTGCATTTATTCTTTTTAAGGTCAATTTTTTAGCTTTTTTTATTTAATTTTGCTCCCATTATATTCTTATAAGACTGAACAATACTGTATTATAATGTTTAATCATATAATAAATGGGATAATTGTGTTCCCTATTTCATTGTTTCCCCTCAAAATATGACGTTCACGCCATTCGCTTCTTGGAAAATAACGTATGTATAGAATGTATTGTATTTATAGAACAACTCTAAAATGACGTAATGGGCGCACTCGATTACAAGCCCCCGCGAGACTTTTAACGTTGTAAACAACTTGTGGACAGAGTTGAGGAATATGTTCAGCAGATCTTACTAAAATGTTTACTTTGACAATATATTCTTCACACTGACATTTAATTTGTTTTCTCCATTCCTTTTTTAGACACGTGTTGGATTTTGATAATATTTGGCAACAATGTGTGTCTGGGCATTATGCTTTGTTCTGATTGCACCCAATGTCCCAACACCTATCCCCAGAAAATATTTAAAGCGCTGGGGCATTTTAGCATGAACGTCATATTTTGAGGAGAAAAAATTATGAAATAGGGAACACAATTATCCCATTTATTATATGATACAACATTATAATACTGTATTGTTCAGCTTATAAGAATATAATGGGAGCAAAATTAAATAACAAATGCTAAAAAATTCACCTTAAAAAGAATAAATGCAATTTAAAGCGCTTTGGTACCTTGTCCAGTGCGTCCATCCGGAAGGCGATACCACGATGACGATAGTACGATACTTCCGTTAAGGCCATCGTAATATCGCTGTCGGGTCGATACTGCGAGATCACGACAGTACGATGACGATAGTACGATACTACGATGACGATAGTACGATGCTATGATGACGATAGTACGATATAATATCGTAGTATCGTCATCGTACTATCGTGGTATCGCGTTATTGTCATCGTGGTATCCTACTATCGCCATCGTGGCATCGTAGTATCGTCATTGTATCATAGTACTATCGTCATCGTATTATCGTACTATCGTCATCGTAGTATCGTACTATCATAGTATCGACCCGATAGCGATATTACGATGGCCTTAACGGAACACCGTACGCCATCCATTGTTTTGATGCGAATGCGCATGTCCATCCGGAGGGCGATACTATGATGACGATAGTACGATACTACGATGGCGATAGTACGATACTACGATGACGATAGCACGATACTACGATGATGATAGTACGATACTACGATGACGATATTACGATACTACGATGATGATAGTACGATAGCACGATGACGATAGTACGATACTACGATACTACGATACTACGATAAACAGTGCATGTTCCGGTAAGGCCATCGTAATATCGCTATCGGGTCGATACTACGAGACCACGACAGTACGATGATGATAGTACGATAGTACGATAGTGCGAGAGTACGATACTACGATGACGATAGTACGATACTACGATGACGATAGTACGATATAATATCGTAGTATCGTCATCGTACTATTGTGGTATCGCGTTATCGTCATCGTGGTATCGTACTATCGCCATCGTGGCATCGTAATATCGTCATCGTAATATCGTACCATCGTACTATCGTCATCGTAGCATCGTACTATCGTCATCCTATCATCATCGTAGTATCGTACTATCGTCATCGTAGTATCGTACTATCGTAGTATCGACCCGATAGCGATATTGGCCTTAACAGAACACCGTACCGTGTGGACCAGGGCGTAACGAGCGGGGTTATTATGCCGGTGACGTCATTCCGTCTAAGGACGAAATGAATCTCAAAGGACGTCCACCCATGTGATGTATTCGCCCCATCCGCCCAAGTAGTCGATAATAGATAAATGTAACTGAACGACTTCATATAACGTCACCGTCATCATGGCGGAAACCTAAAGTTAGATAACAGAAACTCTAAGTTCGTATCTTGAACGTGATGAACATTGTTATACGATACTTGTTCCAGGATTGTGACTGTGCCTTGGTTGTGTGACTGTGTCTTGATTGCTGGAGAGGACGTTGTCCATACTGTCTTGAACATTCATTATTTGTGTATATCTCATTTGTAAATACATCATCATTGTAACTGTATACTTTGTTGTCTCTTTCCACAACGTGCTTGGTGTTCCGACCCAACAATAAACTACCACAGTGTCACCCTGGTGTGACAACCAGGCTAGCACGAAGTTGTCCTGCCCAAGGACACGCCGAATCGACCATTCGCAGCGGTAGAGGTGGGAATCGAATCCGGGGTCTCCCGGTCCACAGTCCGACGTTCTATCTACTAGCTAATCCGTGAACCCGGGGTCTCCCGGTACACATTCCGACGCTCTACCTACTGAGCTAATGCGGCCACCTTTCTTACAGCGTATGGTCGTACGTAATTAGTATAAGTGGTGTTTGAACTAATAGAAAATGGTTCCTCATACTATTTAGAGATTGGGCGGGCGGACACCTTTCCTCTCTCACATTATATATGTTCACAGTTTTGATGAGTCGAGGTGATTATCACATTGTGTGTACTACAATTCCTTCGTTACCAGGTTACTGATACATGTAAGAGTTTATCAAATACGAAATTGTATTCACTAAATGAAATCTGACACACATAAATGAAATTAAATCAGAAACAGATACACGTATAGCGCAAGGAAGACGCTATGTAACATGTACTGTGACGTTTACGACTACATGTACGTTTATGAACTTTCACACTAGCATTAAATAACATTTTATCCATATAATATCACATATCTACTGTACATACGTACGTAACATGTATGTAAAATCTCGGTAAACGATGTACTAACACAAAAAGAAACATTTATCGGGTCCATACGCGAACTGGGCTGCCGACATCACCAGCTCACATGCTACTCACCACTCGTTTCTGATCATTTATTTTCATAACAACCCCAAGAACGTACATTTATATATTGGCATAAAATGGTAAAATAGTCAATGGTCTACATATACACTTGGTTTGTTTCGCTAATGGTACACCGACTAGCACACGATAATACACTTATATCGTCTGTCATTACCAGCTGTCAACAACGACGTCAGCTATGTCAAAAGCGTAAATGGAAACGACGTTTCCGCCGTCATTTACGCGATAACGTCATTTTCGCCATAAGGTACCTTTTCGCACGACGCGGCTCATATGTACAAGTATATCATCCAATATACAAATACATGTATACAATCGTGTATACGTGAAGTGAGTCTATAATATATTGTGTACAATTCAGTTCGATAGGAAGTATACGTACACTTGGTATATTTACAAAATAGCATGTACATGCAGTCATCAGTTGTCTCCCAATCATCGCCACGGCCGCTTCAGCATAATGCCTTCACCATATCGATCGCTCCGAATACCAGCTTCGTTAGAAAACTCAATGTCTATTATCTAGATAGTATATGGCAGGATGACCGTCGCATCGGATTATGTGGCAATGCTTTGTTTTTAACTGTGCACTGTTTTTTGGTGCCGGCTGAGACAAAGCCACACGTCAGTTGAAGTTGCTGGCCCGTTTACAAGTAAATTCAGTCGTTATGATAAATGACCGTTTATTAATGGTATGTGACTAGATGGCGATCGCCGTAGGCCCTAATCAGACAGCGAAGATAAGCTGATCTGGGGCTACGCTCGTTGCCAATCGTCACAAGTTTAAGGTCCCTTTTACCATCAGGTGGCCCATATGCACGCCCAAGTAACGCCACACAACCGACTGATATATATAGCCTTATACATATACCGTAACTACCGTCATCCTATGTTACAGCCTTAATTCATTTATTTACTTCAGTGATATGCAAGTCTACGTGTTCATGGCACATCAATAGAAGGTAGTAGTCAATTGTTCGTGAAATAGCACACGTTGACTTAGCAAAAATCGAATGATTTCAAGATAAAAATTAGCTTAATCCGATGCAAGAAACAGAGTGATGTCATCACCGTTGATGCAGTGTCTGTATGAATATACACAATGTGTCCAATGTAACGACCTGACCTCACTTTGACACAAGGTACACTAAATCAATTAGATGTGTGTCCTTGGTGTACTGCCTGACTTTTAATGTCGTTAAATCCCTGAGCAGATACAAAATCGTTACAGGTTAAGATATTCAAATAATTCAATCACGTACTAAACTGTATAAAGATTAATTTATCCCATTTACCATAAACGAATGGAACTCCTTACCTTTGATAACAAGGAATAGTCCTACATTGAATTCATTCAAACACACACTAAATGCTAACATTTGTAAGCCACCATCCAAAAATCATTAGTCAATAGTGCAACATACGCCTGTGGGTCAATCGAGGATACAAACAACTACATGCTCTCATGTCCGCTTTACACCAATCAAAGACAACGATTTTTATCATCGCTGTCTTGTCCCCCCATTCTAACTAATCAAATAATTGGTAGCGATTTCTTAAGCGATAATGAAAACAGCCTTAATTGTATTCCACAGGGTTGAACAATTCATCATTGCCTCTAATCGCTTCACTGCATGATGGCAGGATGATCGTCTTTTATACTAGAATGAGTATCGTACGGTAAATTAAATGGGCAAATAAGTGGTCTGTGCTGTGACACCGCTAGAGCATTTTCATCATTCACAATGTTACATCACTTGATTATATGATCGATCATGTAACTATTATTCTAAATTTCCTGAAACATTAATGTTACAACAGCTTGATTTCACAATCTTCTTCGCGTCACACATATGGTTTAATTGACTTATCAATAGATACAATTATTTAGTCATGCACCGCACCACTATCGGAAATTTAGAACAATGTGTTGCAAGTAATACGGTAACTGACACGAAGAGGTGAAGACGAAGCCCTCTACGACGCGTATTCCACTACTGGCCAGTAAATGTCCAAATATTGATGTTGAAAAACAATTAGTTTAGAGATAGTTTTGTTTTCTAAAGTAGACACTTTGGCAGTGCATTAGATAGGTGAATAAGTACATCACTGAGTAAGATTTCTTGCTTGCAAATGACTTGTTTCACATACTAGTATTATCATCACATCTCATTTGAATAATTTAGCAGAGCTGATTTAGTTACTAAATACTTACGCCAGCAGTAAGTATAAAATGTCTGTGCATAGGATTAAGTCTATCAAATAAGTCTTATTCTGAAAGACTAATAATACTAGGACTGCCATCACTAGAATACCGTCGACCTAGAGCAGATATGGTACAGGTGTATACAATTCTGCATGACATCGATCATGTAGATAAGTGCAAAATATTCAGTCAAGCTAGTTACATGCCCACCCACCAGAGGCAATACATATAAGCTATTCAAGAAAAGAGCTCGCCTGAGTAGTAAACTCCACACCTTTAGCCACATAGTAGTTGAAGTCTGGAATAGGTCCCAGATAGCATTGTCGCAGTACCAAGTGTCAATACCTTTAAAAGTCGCCTAAACAAATTCTGGCATACTTTCCCCTCAATATTTGACGCTCAGTGTTATTCATAAAAGCGGAAGTCAATAATGTAAAATATCAAGTAATTTCTTGCAAATATTAAAAACAAGTCCAAATAGAAGCAAGTTACAACAGAAGAGAGGACTCGACGTCAATAAGTCATTAAGTCAGTAAGTATTATGATATACGTTGTTTAAGACGTGTTACATAGAAGCAAGTTACAAAAGAAGAGAGGACTCGACGTCAATAAGTCAGTAAGTCAGTAAGTATTATTATATTCGTTGCTTAAGACGTGTTACATGATATGATAATCAGGACGCGTAAGATCTGGACATGTGTGGATAATTTACATCACTATCGCACGTGTCCATAGATAGAAGGAAGTGAAAGACGCTGCTGTTGATAGTGTAATGTGCTCAGTCCTTCCAAAGCGAACAAACGATCAAAGTTTCAATTTTGATTGTGCCATTCTGGTTGCTCTTCTATGGACGTTTTCTAGTGCAAGTGTATCTTTTTTATACATTGGAGATATCCTGATCTGTGATCTGGGCAAGGCTCCAATATCCTCCCAAACAACACCCTTTTCCATCGTTATGTAGTGACGTCGTTTCATGTTTATTCAATATGTCTGGTAATCTATCTATATCTGGTTGAATAGAGACACGAGTAAAGACAGCTCTAGATATCCCTGGGCATTATTTTATCAATTAGACGAACCACGTTAAGTTTTGAATTGCTGGCAATGGTTATATTCCATTTCTTGAATCGCATTACAGACAGCTCGACTGGGTCCTAAGTAAACATTCTTAATTCTTCTTTTATAATAATGGCTATAACAGTCGTTTTCTGACTTTAATGGACAGTCGTGTGGGTGAGGGGGGGGGGGGGAGGGGGGGGGGGGGGTTGGCGGGGGTAGATATAAATAGGTTGCCATGTCCACCCAAGATACTCAGTCCCCATGTGAAAACACATCAAAGTGATAAACATGTGCAAGCCTACAATTTCACATAACTCATCATACCAAATAAATTCACAATATATTGTGAAGAAAATGGTGTATCTGCTTAAAAGAATAAAAGATACATATAGTATTGGTTTACGGGGTTATCAACGTAGCCAGTGCTTACTTAAATCGAACCATTGTGTCAGCACTGAATATAATCTGATGGGAGGCTATTCTCTGTATGTCTCTGACTAGATGGTGATAGTGTCAGGACTGTCTGGTATATGGTATTTTATGCACTCTCAGGACACAGATCGCGATAAAGATGTCAATTGTTCGTGATGTGCTGAGTATGTTGTGTGTTAAACCCATGTAAGAGGAAACCATCTTGGGATATAATTATAGATATATATACGTATTGTGTTGATGGGGCGAGTTCATTGGTGAATTGTTGGGTGAATCCGGGTGACCGGAATTCGAAGCGCGATGGTTAGCACACCTGCTTCCAATCAAGTCCGTCCACAGATTCAATTACTTCCTGTTTGGAAAAGATGGCGAAATATTTGGTGCATTTGTTTATTTTTATGTTATATTTTGTGCACAGTGCTATTCCCTTTGGATTCAACGATTTCGGGAAATCGTTGCACATTGCTCCACATTTACAAAATGTAGAGAAAGCTGGCATGACATTTGATTCATCTATGCGTAATTATGACGCAAACACAGACACTGAGAAAATTCCGGATTTCTTGAAAAATGCTGTTGATAATTTGAAGTCGAGAACAAAACGAGCTGCGTCGCATGATACCAGTGGTGGAGATACGTTATTACCGAACGTTGCAGTGGTTTGTATATTCATAGAGTTCTATACTAGAACACTGTCAATGAAAATGTACATCGTAGTCCTGACTTCCTGAATGGTATCATTTCTATTTTTGTATGATCTATATATAGTGTATTGCATGCATCACTTGGTACAGATGTTTACCTGATATGCATACTACCCAGTCTTGGTAATAGTACTCGTTAGACTGTGCACATATTAGTGTTTGTCGGTAATAGATCTCGAGAGGTTCAATTTGGGTAGTCGTGGCTTCATGACTGTCTTGATATACAGTCATGAGGACTTACTCTTGTAAAGTGGCATTTTCCTGTGGAATCTTCAAAAACATTGATAAAGTGTCAATTTTGCATATGTTTAAATTAAATAACTTGTGGGTTATTTCAATATGTGAAATATTTTGAGCTTTTAATGTTTATAGAAATAAAATAAATTGTAATGTGGTGTAGCGATATACTTCTAAGAGACAGTACATGTAGCTTTAAAGCCCCGAATAACTGTAGCATTATGTTAAAAGTAAAAAAAAAACACGATGAGCATTTCCAGAGTACCGGTAACCGAGGGAATTAGCTCCACTCCGCTGACTTACCCACATCCCCTTCAAATGGCCTGATAGAAAATAATATGTTAACCCTTTCCCTGATAGAGACGACTTTTCACGCCTCTGCAGAAGATGTCTTTTGAAAACATTGTGGGAAAAGAAGAAATTGCTTGTAACAAGCAATTTCTCCTTTTCCCACAATGTTTTCTACTCTATCAGATAATTTAACCATCATTTGACCCAGCATTTGATTCTTTTATTCAGATGTTTTGGATTTGGATGAGTCGAAATATCGCAAAACAGGGAAAGGGTTAAAATAATTGATCCGTCCATTAGAGTTTATGACTAATCCCATATGCGATATTTCCCGAAACATATTTATACCCCCGCAACGAGTTGTGGGGGGTATACTGGAGTCAGGTTGTCCGTCCGTCCATGCGTTCGGCCGTCACTAAACTTAACATTAGAGAAATATTGTTATAACTTCTATTTCCTTTATCTAAAATGCTAAATACTTCACACATGCATTCCTGTAAGGCTCTACTACCATGCTGTGCCTAATCCACGAACGTCCAACCCCTACTGATTCCAAGGTCAAGGTCAACTACTTAGTCTCTTTACAAAACTTAACATCAGAGAAATATTGTTATAACTGCTATTTTCTTCATTGAAAATTCTTAATATTTCACTTGTGCATTCCTCTAAGATTGTACTATTATGCTGTGACAAACCTACGACCATCCAACCCCCGCTGAAACATTAAATACCGGTATGCCTAAAAGCATCAATAAATGAAGAAAAAAAAAAGCTAATTTTTTTTTTACTCCCTCTATATAGACTAATGGAGAGAGTAATTTTGTTTAGCTTTTTCATTTATTGATGCTTTTAGGCATATTTAATGTATTTATAGACCTCGGTCCGTTACTTCAACCTGTGTGTGCGATTAGTAATAAAATCTCATGGATAGGCCCTATAATGTTACGGTCACATGTTTCTATTATTTCAGTTCATTTGATGAAATTGCATTTGAACCACCGCCTAGCAAAAGTTTATACATGTACTACCAGTATAATTGTGACGCACGATGAGAAAAATGGCCCAATTGAAATTTTGACAATTGTAGCTGCTGATCATCTAGTGCACTTTCGGAGTATGATACTCGTGTACATTGTTCATTAGAAGCAATGAGCAGGCTGAGGCTGGTCTGAGGCTACATGATTTACAAACCGATTTGGACCAATTTTCCCATGATACGTCACAGTATGTTAAGATTAACCTGCCCATGTGTACAGTGACTAACCGGTACGAGGTTAGTTATACCCCACCGCAACGAGTTGTGGGGGGGTATACTGGAGTCATGTTGTCCGTCCGTCCGTAAACTTATCATCAGAGAAATATTGTTATAACTTCTATTTCCTTCATCTAAAATGCTTAATATTTCACACATGCATTCCTGTAAGGCTCTACTATCATGCTGTGCCAAATCCACGACCGTCCAACCCCCGCTGATCCCAAGGTCAAGGTCAAATACTTAGTCTCTTTACAAAACTTAACATCAGAGAAATATTGTTATAACTTCTATTTCCTTCGTCTAAAATGCTTAATATTTCACATATGCATTCCTGTAAGGCTCTTATACCATGCTGTGTGAAATCCACGACCGTCCAACCCCCGCTGGTCCCATGGTCAAGGTCAAATACTTAGTCTCTTTACAAAACTTAACATCAGAGAAATATTGTTATAACTTCTATTTCCTTCATCTAAAATGCTTGATATTTCACACATGCATTCCTGTAAGGCTCTACTACCATGCTGTGCAAATCCACGACCGTCTATCTAACCCCCGCTGATCCCATGGTCAAGGTCAAATACTTAGTCTCTTTATAAAACTTAACATCAGAGAAATATTGTTATAACTTCTATTTCCTTCATCTAAAATGCTTAATATTTCACACATGCATTATAAGGCTCTACTACCATGCTGTGCCAAATCCAAAACCGTCCAACCCCCGCTGATCCCAAGGTCAAGGTCAAATACTTAGTCTCTTTACAAAACTTAACATCAGAGAAATATTGTTATAACTTCTATTTCCTACATCTGAAATGCTTAATATTTCACACATGCATTCCTGTAAGGCTCTACTATCATGCTGTGCCAAATTCACGACCGTCCAACCCTCGCTGATCCCATGGTCAAGGTCAAATACTTAGTCTCTTTACAAAGAAATATGTTATAACTTCATCTTTTTTTCTTAATATTTCATGCATGCATTCCTCTAAGGCTCTACTATCATGCTGTGACATATCCCCGCTGATCCACAGGTGGAAGACTCGGACCTATGACACCAAAAAAATGCCTATTAAAAAAATCCCATTACCCCACCCACTTGGTCTCGTACATTACCATCTTCTGTTTATATAAAGGTGACTATCAATATGGCTATTATAGAAAGAGCCCTCTCTTTTCCGATTCGCACAAACACAATAAACATCGATTAAATGTATGAAATATGTCTCTGGCAATCGATAAAGGTATTAGGTGTGTGAATATACATACTCACTTCAAATCGCTGTTTCAAGTATTTATTGAGTTATTCGCGTTTTGATTACCCCATCCAAAGCGAAAGTTGCGTGTACGAAAGAATCTCACACAGAATCGGAGGCCGTCCGGCGTGGATTATCGGTCCGTCCGTGCGTCCGTCCGAAATCTGCGTTTTTAAATACCTTATATCTCTGCAGTCGTAGTCACATTGACTTGAAACTTCATATGCTTATTAGTCATGATCCATATATTCATGCTGTATCCCACTCATGCTGTGTCCCACTCATGCGGCCCCTGTGCCCAAGGTCAAGGTCAAATGACTTAGAAGTTTGCGTTCCAAAATCTGCGTTAATGTTTTTAAATACCTTATATCTCTGCAGTCATAAGTCACATTGACTTGAAACTTCATTTGCTTATTAGTCATCATCCATATATTCATTCTGTGTCCCACTCATGCGGCCCCTGTGCCCCTATGTCAAGGTCAAATGACTTAGAAGTTTGCGTTAAAGTTTCTGTCAAAATTTGCGTTAAAGTTTTCACATACCTACTATCTCTGTAACCGTAAGTCAGATTTGCTTGAAACTGTGTATGATTATTGGGCATCAAACTTCAAATAAATACACTCTGAAACCATCAAATGCCTCGGCGGGTTCGACATGCGGGCCGCGGCCATCCTCGTGTAAACTTTGCGTTAAAGTTTTTACGTATGTTATATCTCTGCAACCGCTTCACCGATTGACTTGAAATTTCATATGCATGTTTACCATCCTCCAAATACTCATAGTGCGCAATGCACATGCTGCCCACATGCCCAAGTTCAAGGTCAAATGTCTTAGAGGTTTGCGTTAAAGTTTTTGTAAAATTTCCGTTAAAACTTTTTACCTATCTTATATCTCCTCAACCGCTTCACTCATTGACTTCAAACTTCATACACATCTTTATCAATATGTACAGCACAGTTTATATGCATGACCCTTTATCTGACCATATTTCATGTCTCCCGACCAGTCTTAACCCTTATCCCCTGCTTTTCATAGGAGCCGTGCAAAAGTTTGTGGCCAAAATATTTTGCTGTGGTAAGATCACCTGGCAACAAATCAGGATATTGTAAATTCAACTGCTGAATTTGGGCATTCTCCCCAGGTGTATTCTCAGCTCTAAATGTCTTAATTTACGAGTCACTGAGCCATAAAACACCATAACATCATGCATGTATTATCCATTCTATTCCTCGACGGGCGCTACATGCTGGCCGCGGCCATTCTAGTTCAGCTAGTTATCTCCCTTTGCTGATATTCCATACCTCGATGGGCATATACTGTGACCTTCGGCACTCTAGTTGTCTCATATTTTAAGAATCATATTAGATGCTGTATGAACAATTTCCAATGTTTACTTTTTCCCTTGTTTCAGTCGCACCTCAATGACAGCCATACTCAACTGATAATTCACTGGGCCGGCCAGAACAGTGAATTTATTGTCGCGCTCACGAAAGGCCATTCTCTTGGGAATTCAGGCTCTCATTCAGGCTCTCAAACCAGCAGCGTGTTTGTGTCCACGAACTATGGACGCACATTCAGAAAGTTGGACAATATGCTAATACCTGGCACATCTACACCAGCACTGATATCGCAGTTCTACAACAGTCCAGTTCTCAACAGCCATGTAAGTACATCAGCCATGTGAGGTGTGGCGAGGACCTGGCATCAGATCAGGATTATTCTGATTTCATGGCTGAATATATAGTTTTGTTATTGTAAATATTCAGTTCTGATTTTGGGATTTTTCCCCCAATTGTACATGTACTTGAACATGCATACAGGTAATATATGGGATTTAGTACTAAACCAATTGACCCGGTCTTAAATGACCTTAGCTGTTGATAGGCCGTTAAACCCCAACAAACAAACAAATACCATGTATGTAAGTACACCATCCATACACCAGCCATGTAAGTACGGTACACGAGCCATGCAAGTACACCAGCCATGTAAGTACACCAGCCATGCAAGTACACCAGCCATGTAAGTACACCATCCATACATCAGCCATGTAAGTACACCAGCCATGTAAGTACACCATGTAAGTACACCAGCCATGTAAGTACACCAGCCATGTAAGTACACCAGCCATGCAAGTACACACCATCCATTCAGCCATATAAGTACACCAGCCATGTAAGTACACCATCCATACATCAGCCATGTAAGTACACCAGCCATGTAAGTACACCAGCCATGTAAGTGCACCATCCATACATCAGCCATGTAAGTACATCAGCCATGTAAGTACACCAGCCATACAAGTACACCAGCCATGTAAGTACACCAGCCATGTAAGTACACCATCCATACATCAGCCATGTAAGTACACCAGCCATGTAAGTACACCATCCATACATCAGCCATGTAAGTACACCAGCCATGTAAGTACACCATCCATACATCAGCCATGTAAGTACACCAGCCATGTAAGTACACCAGCCATGTAAGTACACCATCCATACACCAGCCATGTAAGTACATCAGCCATGTAAGTACATCAGCCATGTCAGTACACCAGCCATGTAAGTACACCAGCCATGCAAGTACACCATCCATACACCAGCCAT
Organism: Conchocele bisecta; assembly: GCA_029237695.1. Classification (NCBI taxonomy): domain Eukaryota; kingdom Metazoa; phylum Mollusca; class Bivalvia; order Lucinida; family Thyasiridae; genus Conchocele; species Conchocele bisecta. Next base: position 95,159,537 of record CM055270.1, read on the forward strand.
GTAAGTACACCAGCCATGTAAGTACACCAGCCATGCAAGTACACCATCCATACACCAGCCATGTAAGTACACCAGTCATGTAAGTACACCAGCCATGTAAGTACACCAGCCATGCAATTACACCATCCATACACCAGCCATGTAAGTACACCAGTCATGTAAGTACACCAGTCATGTAAGTACACCAGCCATGTAAGTACACCAGTCATGCAAGTACACCATCCATGTAAGTACACCAGCCATGTAAATACACCATCCATGTAAGTACACCAGCCATGTAAGTACACCATCCATGCAAGTACACCAGCCATGCAAGTAAACCATGCATACATCAGCCATGTAAGTACACCATGTAAGTACACCAGCCATGTAAGTACACCATCCATGCAAGTACACCAGCCATGCAAGTACACCATGCATACATCAGCCATGTAAGTACACCATGTAAGTACACCAGCCATACAAGTACACCATCCATGTAAGTACACCAGCCATGTAAGTACACCATCCATACACCAGCCATAGCCATGCAAGTTCATCAGCCATGTAAGTACACCAGCCATGTAAGTACTACAGCCATACAAGTACACCAGCCATGTAAGTACACCAGCCATATAAGTACACCATCCATACACCAGCCATAGCCATGTAAGTACACCAGCCTTGTAAGTACACCAGCCATGTAAGTACACCAGCCATGTAAGTACACCAGCCATACAAGTACACCAGCCATGTAAGTACACCAGGCATGTAAGTACACAATCCATACACCAGCCATAGCCATGTAAGTACACCAGCCTTGTATGTACACCAGCCATGTAAGTACACCAGCCTTGTAAGTACACCAGCCATGTAAGTACACCAGCCATATAAGTACACCAGCCATGTAAGTACACCAGCCATGTAAGTACACCAGCCATACAAGTACACCAGCCATGTAAGTACACAATCCATACACCAGCCATAGCCATGTAAGTACACCAGCCTTGTATGTACACCAGCCATGTAAGTACACCAGCCATGTAAGTACACAATCCATACACCAGCCATAGCCATGTAAGTACACCAACCTTGTAAGTACACCAGCCATGTAAGTACACCAGCCATGTAAATACACCAGCCATGTAACCATGTAAGTACACCAGCCATGTAAGTACACCAGCCATGTAAGTACACCAGTCATGTAAGCACACCAGCCATGTAAGTACACCAGCCATGTAAGTACACCAGACATGTAAGTACACCAGACATGTAAGTACACCTGCCATGTAACCATGTAAGTACACCAGCCATGTAACCATGTAAGTACACCGGCCATGTAAGTACACCAGCCTTGTAAGTACACCAGCCATATAAGTACACCATCCATACACCAGCCATAGCCATGTAAGTACACCAGCCATGTAAGTACACCAGCCATGTAAGCACACCAGCCATGTAAGTACACCAGATATGTAAGTACACCAGACATGTAAGTACACCAGCCATGTAACCATGTAAGTACACCGGCCATGTAAGTACACCAGCCGTGTAAGTACACCAGCCATGTATGTACACCAGCCATATAAGTACACCATCCATACACCAGCCATAGCCATGTAAGTACACCAGCCATGTAAGTACACCAGCCATGTAGCCATGTAAGTACACCAGCCATGTAAGTACACCAGCCATGTAACCATGTAAGTACACCAGCCATGTAAGTACACCAGCCTTGTAAGTACACCAGCCATGTAAGTACACCAGCCATGTAAGTACACCAGCCATACACCAGCCATAGCCATGTAAGTACACCAGCCATGTAAGTACATCAGCCATGTAAGTACACCAGCCATGTAACCATGTAAGTACACCAGCCATGTAAGTACACCAGCCATGTAAGCACACCAGCCATGTAAGTACACCACCAGCCATGTAAGTACACCAGCCATGTAAGTACACCATCCATGTAAGTACACCAGCCATGTAACCATGTAAGTACACCAGCCATGTAAGTACACCATCCATACACCAGCCATATAAGTACACCATCCATACACCAGCCATATAAGTACACCATCCATACACCAGCCATGTAAGTACACCAGCCATGTAAGTACACCAGCCATGTAACCATGTAAGTACACCAGCCATGTAAGTACACCAGCCATGTAAGCACACCAGCCATGTTATTACACCAGCCATGTAAGTACACCAGCCATGTAAGTACACATCCATGTAAGTACACCAGCCATGTAACCATGTAAATACGCCAGCCATGTAAGTACACCAGCCATGTAAGTACACCAGCCATGTAAGCACACCAGCCATGTAAGTACACCAGCCATGTAAGTACACCAGCCATGTAAGCACACCAGCCATGTAAGTACACCAGCCATGTAAGCACACCAGCCATGTAAGTACAACAGCCATATAATGTAAGTACACCAGCAAATAGCAAATGTTTGGACTTGATGTTAAAAACTAAAGACGTTTTCCAAAAGAAAATTGTTGTATTTTTTCCAAATTGGGGTTACTTGATTAAACATAGCTTGGTCCTATATGTGGTTGTGACTGGATATGTGGGGTTGTGTGATTTTTGACCAGTGTAGGGAAAACAGAACCTGGTTATATCTCCTTTAATCAATCAATAGGCCACTCTTGTAAGTAGCTTACCATGCTTTCAAAATCATGAGTAACTTCCCTTAAACCTTGCAATGTTAAATTAAATTTTGTTGTCTGCTGTTTATTTTATATTTTCCATTATTCTCATCAAAAGCATGGTTTGACAGCACTTTAGAATCATGTCCAATGGAAATAATTCTAAAGTGCCGTCAAATCATGTTTTTTTTTGGGGGGGGAAGAAGATAAAATATAAAAAACAGCAGACAACAATTTTCGTTTCCCGCATTCTAAGGGTTAAACCTATTTCTGTTGGTATCATCAGAGTTAGGCAGAGTTCATCAGTTTGCCATCACATTTCTTAGTTTAACCCTTAGACCGCTACTCACAACAATTATCGTCTGCTGCTGCTTTTATATCTTGCTTTATTTCTCAATAAAAACATGGTTTGACAGCACTTCAGAATTATTTCCAATGGAAATGATTCTAAAGTGCTGTCAAAGCATGTTGTTAGTTATTCTAAAGTGCTGTCAACGCATGTTTTTGATGATGAAAATGGAAAATAAACAGCACACAACAAAAAAAAAAAGATAGGTGTTTAAGGGTTAAACTAAGCAACAGCTTAAACTAAGCAATATGATGCCAAGCAAACAAATGCCGCCAATTTTAGTATCAAGCAAGCCCGTGGATTTGTTGTGAGGGAATTCATGATTTACCAAGTTTATAACCTGTTTATATGACTGGCCAATCCTCGTTGTTTTCAGTACTTCTTCACGGATGAAGAGAACCATTATGTTATCAGTACCCACAACTTCGGGCAAAGCGTCACTGCCGTCCACGTGCCATTTCGACCCACGAAGATTGTTTTCCACCCCAGTAATGCCAGTGTGGCACTCGGGATGGACAAGGATGATCATAATGGACAGGTAATAGGACATCGGCAGGCTTTCCACTGGAGAAATAGAGAATAGTAGGTTAGTGCCGTGAATGGGAAAAAATATCTGGCAAGGCTCAGGAAACGGGATGGGCGAGGCTCTGCCAGATATTTTTTTCCATTCACGGCACTAACCTACTATTCTATTTATCCCGTGATAACCTACAAATGGCTGTAAAATGCAAAAAATATTATTGACTGGATATCAAAAATGTTTCACGGCACCGTGTTTCACGGCACATACGCACTGTGTTGACGGGATAAAATAAAAAATTCTCCACTTTTTTTTTTGTAAAGCGCGCGCAAAAATTATTCAAATTTGAATATATTTTTGGGTGCGCTTTGACAAAAGAATATACATACATGTACAGTGTATCTACTAAGAACAATAAAACATGGTATCATTATGTTTATTTTGTTGTTTTTGTCACACATCATTCATGATAAGATTTGACACATTGTGATAAATGAGAAATATAATTAAATACATGTCATTTGACATAATACAGCATTATTTTCAACTTTCATTCAACATGTTTCACTACAACTTCACTTCCATACATTCAAGATTCATCTCTGCTTCTTCTCTGCCCACTTATCAAATGCTCTCTTGAAATCAAACATATCTGCACTTGGACCATCTAGACTTATCGACATCAAATTATACAGTTTTCTAGTGCTAAGTAAGTAAGCCTATTTCTAAGTTTTGTCTTAATACGGTTCTGCCTACTAAACCCACGCTCACACTCAACAGATGACACTGGCACAGTCAACAAGACCACAGCTATCTCACAGACAATTGGCAGGTTCAATGTAGGATTTCAGCATTTGGGGTCACTGACCCATCCAGGGATTCCCTGGGGAAAATAACAAATCGCCACTTGAAAAAAAAGAAAAAAAAAGGAATAACCAATAGGATAAAAATAAACAATTGGCGATAAAAAATGACAATTTTCGAGAAGAAAAAAAGGGATTTTTTTTTTCCAAAATTGTAATTTTTTATCGCCAATTGTTTATTTTGATCGCCAATTGCAAAAGTGGCGATCGCCAGCGAAATCCCTGCCCATCTATATTTCAAAATGGGGCCACCCCCAACTCAAACTGAGCCATCCGTTTTTGCCACCAAAGTACTAGTATACAACATTTTTGATGTAAACTGATCAACATTGTTATAATTCTTAACCCTTACACCGCTACTCACAACAATTGTCGTCTGCTGTTATTTTATATTTTCCATTATTCTCATCAAAAGCATGGTTTGACAGCACTTTAGAATCATTTCCAAGTGCTGTCAGAGTTAGGCAGAGTTCATCAGTTTGCCATCACATTTCTTAGTTTAACCCTTACACCGCTACTCACAACAATTGTCGTCTGCTGTTGCTTTTATATCTTGCCTTATTCCTCAATAACAACATGGTTTGACAGCACTTTAGAATCATTTCCAATGGAAATGATTCTAAAGTGCTGTCAAACCATGTTGTAAATTATTCTACAGTGCTGCCAAAGCATGTTTTTGATGATAAAACTGGACAATAGAAAATAAACAGCAGATGGCAAAAAAATTAAGATAGCGGTGTAAGGGTTATCATGCAGAGATCAATTTTAGCTTTAACGAATAAAGGGTCACTGACCTGCTTTACTACGGCAGCGTTAGGCATCACTTATTTCTTGGTATTTTCTCTTCTAACATTCTCTTCTAACATTCAACTGTTGTGGCACATTAGAAGGAAGAAACCGCAGTCGTATTGATGAAAAAAAAAGATTTACCTGAGGCCTCATGGGCGTCGCCATTACTCTAGGCAAAACAAGACCGCTTGATCCCATACCCTGATATTTAGAAAGATATTTTCACTATAGAAGCTATTGTAATTAATTTGAATAAAATATATTAGTAACCCAGGGCTCCAGATAAGGAATTAGTATTTTCACTCCATCATATCTGAAGCAATTGGGTATTTCAATATTTTAATTGGGTAAAATAGCCATGTTGGCTATGAAAGCCGGCTTCTACCGCAAGGCAGTACAAATGTTTGATTATCCTACTATGGCCGTCCTACTGAATATTATAAGCATTTTTTTACCCAACTTTTCCCAGACATTTTCTGGCAACATTCATTCACCATTACCCCACGTATTGATTGGCATTATTATACATTTTATATCTGATGTAAATTTCCACACTGATATCAGGGGCGATAACTGTGTTTCCGTAAAATGTTAACAGACATTACTATTTATTCTCTGTATTTATACCCCCCGCAACGAGTTGTGTGGGGGGTATACTGGAGTCGGGTTGTCCGTCCGTGCGTCCGTGCGTCCGTAAACTTAACATCAGAGAAATATTGTTATAACTTCTATTTCCTTCATCTAAAATGCTTGATATTTCGCACATGCATTCCTGTAAGGCTATACTACCATGCTGTGCCAAATCCACGACCATCCAACCCCCGCAGATCCCAAGGTCAAGGTCAAATACTTAGTCCGTAAACTTAACATCAGAGAAATATTGTTATAATAACTCTATTTCCTTCATCTAAAATGCTTAATATTTCACACATGCATTCCTGTAAGGCTCTACTACCATGCTGTGCCAAATCCACGATCGTCCAACCCCCGTAGATCCCAAGATCAAGGTCAAATACTTAGTCTCTTTACAAAACTTAACATCAGAGACATATTGTTATAACTTCTATTTTTCTTCATCTAAAAAAGCTTAATATTTCACACATGCATTACCTGTAAGGCTCTACTACCATGCTGTGCCAAATCCACGACCATCCAACCCCCGCTGATTACCAATGTCAAGCTCAAAATACTTTAGTCTCTTTACAAAAACTTAACATCAGAGAAATATTGTTCTAACTTCTATTTCCTTCATCTAAAATGCTTAATATTTCACACATGCATTCCTGTAAGGCTCTACTACCATGCTGTGCCAAATCCACGACCATCCAACCCCCGCTGATACCAATGTCAAGCTCAAATACTTAGTCTCTTTACAAAACTTAACATCAGAGAAATATTGTTCTAACTTCTATTTCCTTCATCTAAAATTCTTAATATTTCACACATGCATTGTAAGGCTCTAATACCATGCTGTGCCAAATCCATGACCGTCCAACCCCCGCTGATCCCAATGTCAAGGTCAAATACTTAGTCTCTTTACAAAACTTAACATCAGAGAAATAAGTTATAACTTCTATTTCCTTCATTGAAAATTCTTATTATTTCACTTGTGCATTCCTCTAAGCTTGCAAATCTACGACTGTCCAACCCCCGCTGATCCCAAGGTCAAGGTCACTTACTTAGTCTCTTTACAAAACTTAACATCAGAGAAATATGTTATAACTTCTATTTCTTTCATTGAAAATTCTTAATATTTCATATGCTGTGACAAATCCCCGCTGATCTCGAGGTCAACGTCACATACATACCGTATAACCTCGAATTAACGCCCCCCTCCTAATAAACGCCCCCCCCCCCCCCCCAACCCCCCCCCCCCCCCAAATAATAAAAAAATATATATTTACCAATGACTGTCAATTTCAAACACAAATAATCCTTAAATCCTTATTTGTGTTTGAAATTGGCGCTCCTTGGTAATTTTTTTTTTTTTTTTTTACTGGCTAATAAATGCCCCCCCCCCCCCCCCCCCCACCTCCCCCCCCCCCCCCCCCCCCCCCACCCCCCCCCCCCCCCCCCCCCCCCTCCCCCCCCCCCCCCCCCCCCCCCCCCCCCCACCACCCCCCCCCCCCCCCCCCCCCCCCCCCCCCCCCCTGTGTAAAATGTAACGCCTCCGGGGGCGTTAATTCGAGGTTATTCGGTAGTCTCTTTACAAAACTTAACATCAGAGAAATCGGTTATAACTTCTATTTCCTTGCTCGGATCTGCTTCACATTTCACACACTCATTGCTCCAATGGACCTCTACCACCCTGTGACAAATTCACGTTCATGCCGCTCGCGCTAATCCCAGAGTCAAGGTCACAAGCCCACACACTTGAACATTTTTACATATTTTAGGGGTACCTGGGCCCACGCGGGGGGTATTCCGTAAGCCTTGCTTACTAACCAATCTAGTTGTTTTTTTATCATACTTTATAATCTGTCGAAAATGTAATTTTTTCAGGTGACTCATTTAATTGGTATAAATAATTTAAACAGATCATGCCTCATTTGCATATGAAAATAGCCTGATACTACCGCAAGTCACTATCAGTAAAATAAATGATTATATCTGTTTCCTGGGCACTCGTAATTTTTAAGAGCTGGTGGAATAGTGACACCGTACACTTATATAAGTCCTATAAAGAATATTTTGTGCCTACTGAGTGGGCATGTACATTTAAAGAAATACGATACAAATCTACAAGTAAACTGTTTTAACTGTTTCATCACTTCCAGGAATATCTGGGATCAAGTGCCTTAACCCTCTCCCCTGACTGGAATGGAATTTGATATGTTAATTTTGCAACCAATCCAATCGTCACAAAATGATTTTCAGACTAGTCCATTTGTGTAAAAAATATGAAAATTACTTGCAAAATGTGCAGATGTGTTGATGAGCCGGCTCGTGACGAGCCGTCTCATCAGGATCTACACTTTTTGCCAATACCACTATACAGGCATGTGGTCTTGAAAGGTTAATACAATGACTTTATTTCAGTTGTATGTCACAGAGAATTTTGGTCGCAGCTGGCAGCAAATACAGAGAGATGTTCACGTATTTTATTGGTGAGTATTGAATGATTGGTGAGCTTCAGCTCATGTTATTAAATTTTATGCTCCCGATTTTATAAATGTCAATAAATTAGACGTTTGCACCTTGTGCTTTTTCCAAATGTTTGGGCAGTTGCTTATCGTCCTTGATGAAATACCGATATCCCTAGCTTGACCTTCGGATATATTTTGGGGATCCGTGTTACTTAAGAGTTGAATCTGGTTATACCCATTATAAAAATAGTAGGATTAGTACTAATTGTATTGCTTTTTATACGCTCGTTTGAAAAAAACGGGATATATTACGTATTCACCTTGTACGGGCGGGCGGGCATTTTCCGCAGATCAGGATCTGCACTGTTCGCCATTCCATCAATTAAAAACGCCTGTCATGCTTCTAGCAAACAATGCCGATTGTAACCAGTCTACAGGAGAGTGATATAAGATCAGGAGCTACACTGACCACAAATCCCATAATCCCATTTCTCCAGTCACAGCCACAAATGTCTGACACTTGCCATATACAGTGAAACCTCTCTAGACCGGACACCCTGGGAGGTCGCCAGGGTGTCCAGTTTAGAGTTGTTCCACTGTTATCAGGCATATAACCATTCTGGGACATACTTTATATGTTTTTTTTGCAATCATGAACATGCATTCTTATTTGAGATGTGTTACCAAGAAACCTTTCAAAATGAGATCAGATATTTTATTTTGGTGTCCTGTTTAGAGAGGTTCCACCAGGGCTCCAGATAAGGAATTAGTAATTGAGTATTGTCACTCCCATCATTTCTGAAGCAATTGGGTATTTCAAAATTTTAATTGTGTAAAATAGAATCACACTACTGTTTACACATCAGCAGACCGCACTTATTGAATAGTTTGCTTCTAAATGAAAACACATCTTGGTATTTCATTAGAATTGTCTCCTTGGAGACAATTCTAATTAAATACCAAGATGTGTTTTCTTGCAAAAATAAGAAAATATGCTATATGTGTGGTCTGTTTATTGTTTTCTGTAGCATGATAAAGATACCACAAATTTTTCATTGCTTTTTGATACTCGCCACTTCGGATTTCAATTGGGTTTTTGGCAATTTTAATTGGGTATTTACGCAAATACGCACCTTATCTGGAGCTCTGTTCCACTGTACAAAAATGTTTACATTATGATGAACTGTTGACAGGGAGAACAAACACATTGCCCACAGTGAGAAATGTATCTACATATGTCGCAGTGCAGTCCATGGTGTTTGTAACGTAATAAAGAACTGCAACTTCTTCTCCAACATGCGAGACAGCGAGACATTGATTGAAGACGTCGAGTCATTTGAAATGCGCGGTACTTACATGTTTGCCACTAAGCATCAGGTAACTAAAATTGTTTGTTTTGCTTTTTCGCCACTCTACAGGGATGTGTCAATATTTTTTGTTATTTTTCTTTTTATCGCGATATTTAAAAAAGAAAAATCTCTCGCTAGTCGTGAGTATAGAGCATTGGAGCTTAAAACGTAAGGTTGAGTGCAATCCCTTCTCTTGGCATGACACAATTACTTTCATAGTATTTCTATCACCCTGATGAGACTTGAAACTGAGCCAGGAGGCCGTTTCACTAAACTTTGTACGACTAAAATGTTTTTAAGTGCAAAATTATGATAGTCCGTAAATATCACATTAAGAATGTTTTCTTGTAAACAATTATTGGATTTACATTTATTGAGCATAGGCTGCAAATGCAGCCTATGCTCAATAAATGTAAATCCATCAATTTCAATTTCCAGACGATACTCAATTTGCACTTACATGTACGAACATTTTTGTTGAAATGTTTAGTTTATTGAAATGCCCCCCCCCCCCCTCAACGCCCCGGTCTCTATATGAACTCCACTGTTGCAGAGATGTTATACAGTTTCTGGGATGTGCTTTGGTCTAGGGTTAGAACACCTGCCTTCCAATCCGGAGGTTGTGGGTTCAAACCTCGCCTTGGGCATCAAAAATAGTTTCATAGTATTTCCATCCCATCGGATGAGACTAAACTGTGGTACCATCTCTATATGACCTTAGCTGGTACTGGGACATTAAACCCATTCACATTCTCTACTGTTTCTTTTTTTTTCACCACTCTAATATTGCCACAAAACTTGCTACTTTGACTTGAAAGCATTAAATATTCTCAGCAAAACATTACAGCGACAATGGCAGGTAAAGGCGTTTCTCTTTGCATGACTTTATCTGTCCATCTTTCATTGTTTGAAACATTCAGAGTAGGTTCTCAGAATTCATTTCCAGAGTCAGGCAGTTACATTGGTCGAGCTGCTCATACAAATAAACAGAAGTGAGTACACAGAAGTTTTCAGAATTTATTCTCGGATAGTGTACACAAAGTCGGACATATTGCTGAATGCTTGGCTAATCAGAATGTTTTCAGAATTTCTTGGAATTTGTTCTCAAAGACAGGAAAGTTGATTGGACGAGGTCTGAGCAGCAGTCACTCCTTAGCCAATCACACGTCATGATTTTAAGCGAACAAAGTACATTCTCAGAATGTTTTCGTAATTTCTTGGAATTTGTACTCAAAGACAGGAATTCTCATTGGCCAAGAACTGAGCTGTGCTCAGCACAGCTAAGTTCTTGGCCAATGAGAATTCGTGAACAAGGATTCAGAAGGATTCGTGAGGATTCAGAAACTTTTCCCAGTTATTCTTGGAATTCGTACTCAACGTCAGGAATTCTGATTGGCTGAGGACTGAGCTCAGTCCTTGTCCAATGAGACCTCGTGATTTTGATCCTGAGGGTGGAGTACTTGCTCAGAAGGCGGACAGACAGTGACGTGAAGTGTGACTGTTTCAGAGGCTGCTAGGTGGTCACGGCGTCACCCATCAGTTCTGGCTCTCCTACCACAGACAGCCGTTCCGAAATGCCGAGTTTCCACATTCGACCACCAACACGGTATGGTGGCTAATTTCGTGGTATTGTCATATTTTGTGGTTATTATCAACCACACGGTATTGTGTATTTTTGTGGTTTTGTCATGCCTGTTTAAAAAAGATTGAGCCATATTATGTATTCACCTTGTACGGGTGGCAGTGGGCACAGCTTGTCCACATAATAACTACTGTCTGTTACACGTTTTCCTGCCGACAAACTTTTCACTATTAATGACGTTAAATCTAAAAAATATTTAAATGCAAGTACTTTTTCACCAATAACAAAATAGTCACCCTCCCGAAAATCTTTTGTTTGATGAAATCCATCAAATATTTGATTTAATAGCGAAAAAAACATTTTCCTATCTACCATTTTCACATTCTGTATTCTTGTCCACGCAATAACTCAAGTTCTACAGTTCTACTTGCCAAGTGGAAGAACCCTATTAATTTTGAAAAATTTCTGATCATTTTTCTCCCCTTGTTGGCCTTTTCTAATTTTTAGCTCGACTATTCAAAGAATAGTTAGAGCTTATGTAGTCACCCCGGCGTCGGCGTCGGCGTCGGCGTCGGCGTCGGCGTCGTTAGTGATGCACATCAACAACCCCTGACCTATATTTGACCTTCACCTACATTTAACCTTGAATTACGTTAATTCCCCTTGGTTAAGGTTTTTAGTCAACCTTGGTTAAGGTTTTTAGTCCAGCTTGTACATGGAATACTATTGTGCATACATACACCATACTTGGACAACCTTTTCTCATAGGGATGTACATCAATAACCCCTGATCAATATTTGACCTTGACCTACAATTTCTCTTGAATTACTTAGTTAATTCCCCTTGGTTATGGTTTTTAGTCAAGCTTGTAGGTGGAATACTCCTGGCCCTACACCAACCGTACTTGGACAACTTCATCTCCTAATGATGTACATCAACAACCCCTGACCTATATTTGACCTTGACCTACATTTAACCTTGAATTACTTAGTTAATTCCCCTTGGTTAAGGTTTTTAGTCAACCTTGTTTTTAGTCAAGCTTGTACATGGAATACTATTGTGCATACAGACACCATACTTGAACAACCTTTTCTCATAGGGATGTACATCAATAACCCCTGATCTATATTTGACCTTGACCTACATTTCCTCTTGAATTACTTAGTTAATTCCCCTTGGTTAACTTAGTTAATTCCCCTTGGTTAAGGTTTTTAGTCAAGCTTATTGATGCAATACTCCTGGCCCTACACCAACCGTACTTGGACAACTTCATCTCCTAGTAATGTACATCAACAACCCCTGACCTATATTTGACCTTGACCTACATTTAACCTCGAATTGCTTAGATAATTCCCCTTGGTTAACGTTTTTAGTCAAGCTTGTAGATGGAATACTCCTGGCCCTACACCAACCATACTTGGACAACTTTATCTCCTAGTTATGTACATCAACAACCCCTGACCTATATTTGACCTTGACCTACATTTAACTTTGAATTACTTAGTTATTTCCCCTTGGTTAAGGTTTTTAGTCAACCTTGGTTAAGGTTTTTAGCTCGACTATTCGAAGAATAATTAGAGCTTATGTTGTCACCCCGGCGTCGGCGTCGGCGTCACCGTCACGCCTTGGTTAAGGTTTTTAGTCAAGCTTGTATATGGAATACTAACTGCCCTACACAATCCATACTTGGACAACTTCATCTCCTAGTGATGTACATCAATAACTCATCAATAACCCCTCATATATTTCACCTTGACCTACATTTCCTCTTGAATTACTTGGTTAATTCCCCTTGGTTAAGGTTTTTAGTCGAGCTTGTATATGCAATACTACTGGCCCTACACCCACCATACTTGGACAACTTCATCTCCTAGTGATGCACATCAATAACCCCTCATCCATATTTGACCTTGACCTACATTTCCTCTTGAATTACTTAGTTAATTCCCCTTGGTTAACGTTTCTAGTCAACCTTGGTTAAGTTTTTTTTTTCAAGCTTGTACATTGAATACTATTGTGCATTCAGACACCATACTTCGACAACCTTTTCTCATAGGTATGTACATCAATAACCCCTGATCTATATTTGACCTTCACCTACATTTCCTCTTCAATTACTTACTTAATTCATTTTGGTTAAGGTTTTTAGTCAACCTTCTATATGGAATACTACTGGCCCTACACCCACCATACTTGGACAACTTCATCTCCTAGTGATGTACATCAACAACCCCTGATCTATATTTGACCTTGACCTACATTTCCTCTTGAATTACTTACTTAATTCCACTTGGTTAACGTTTTTAGTCAAGCTTGTAGATGGAATACTCCCTGGCCCTACACCAACCATACTTGGACAACTTCATCTCCATAGTGATGTACATCAACAACCCCTGACCTATATTTGACCTTGACCTACATTTTAACCTTGAATTACTTAGTTAATTTCCCCTTGGTTAAGGTTTTTACTCGACCTTGGTTAAGCTTTTTACTCAAGCTTGTACATGGAATACTATTTGTGCATACAGACACCATACTTGGACAACCTTTTGTCATAGTGATGTACATCAATAACCCCTGATCTATATTTGACCTTGACCTACATTTCCTCTTGAATTACTTACTTAATTCTCTTTGGTTAAGGTTTTTAGTCAAGCTTGTAGATTCAATACTCATGGCCCTACACCAACCATACTTGGACAACTTCATCTCCTAGTGATGTACATCAATAATCCCTGACCTATATTTTACCTTGACCTACTTTTAACCTTGAATTACTTACTTATTTCCCCTTGGGTAAGGTTTTTAGTCAAGCTTGTATATGGAATACTCCTGGCCCTACACCAACCATACTTGGACAACTTCATCTCCTAGTGATGTATCACAAAACGCCCTGACCCAACCACCGCTGGACCACTATTATTTGGCTGGACACCTCCCTGACTTACCTACATTTAACCTTGAATTACTTAGTTAATTCCCCTTGGTTAAGGTTTTTGTCGCGCCCACTTGCGGAAAGCGCGATATAGTCGGCACTTTGGCGTACGTACGTATGTTCGTACATACGTATGTACGTGTGTCCGGTTAAAGTTTTTGGTTAAGTTGTTTGGTTAAGTTTTTTGGTTAAACTTTTTGGTTAAAGTTTTTGGTTAAGTTCTTTGGTTAAAGTTTTTGGTTAAGTTTTTTGCTTAAAGTTTTTGCTTAAAGTTTTTCGTTATACTATATCTCTGCAACTGCTTTGCCCATTACCTTGAAACTTCACATGGGTGTTTATCATCGTCTATATTTTCATTCTACCCCCCTCCCGTGCCGCCCCTGTGCCCAATGTCAAGGTCAAATTACTTTGAAGTTTTTGGTTAAGTTCTTTGGTTAAAGTTTTTGGTTAATTTTTTGTTTTTTGGTTATGTTTTTTGGTTAAGTTTTTTGGTTAAAGTTTTTCGTTATACTATATCTCTGCAACTGCTTTGCCCATTACCTTGAAACTTCACATGGGTGTTTATCATCATCTATATTTTCATTCTACCCCCCTCCCATGCGGCCCCTGTGCCCAAGGTCAAATTACTTTGAAGTCTTTGGTTAAGTTTTTTGGTTAAAGTTTTTGGTTAAGTTTTTTGGTTAAAGTTTTTCGTTATACTATATCTCTGCAACTGCTTTGCCCATTACCTTGAAAACTTCACATGGGTGTTTATCATCATCTATATTTTCATTCTACCCCCCTCCCGTGCGGCCCCTGTGCCCAATGTCAAGGTCAAATTACTTTGAAGTATTTGGTTAAGTTTTTTGGTTAAAGTTTTTGGTTAAGTTTTTTGGTTAAAGTTTTTCGTTATACTATATCTCTGCAACTGCTTTGCCCATTACCTTGAAAACTTCACATGGGTGTTTATCATCATCTATATTTTCATTCTACCCCCCTCCCTCCCGTGCGGCCCCTGTGCCCAATGTCAAGGTCAAATTACTTTGAAGTTTTTGGTTAAGTTCTTTGGTTAAAGTTTTTGGTTAAGTTTTTTGGTTATGTTTTTTGGTTAAGTTTTTTGGTTAAAGTTTTTCGTTATACTATATCTCTGCAACTGCTTTGCTCTTTACCTTGAAACTTCACATGGGTGTTTATCATCATCTATATTTTCATTCTACCCCCCTCCCATGCGGCCCCTGTGCCCAAGGTCAAATTACTTTGAAGTCTTTGGTTAAGTTTTTTGGTAAAAGTTTTTGGTTAAGTTTTTTGGTTAAAGTTTTTCGTTATACTATATCTCTGCAACTGCTTTGCCCATTACCTTGAAAACTTCACATGGGTGTTTATCATCATCTATATTTTCATTCTACCCCCCTCCCGTGCGGCCCCTGTGCCCAATGTCAAGGTCAAATTACTTTGAAGTATTTGGTTAAGTTTTTTGGTTAAAGTTTTTTGTTAAGTTTTTTGTTAAAGTTTTTCGTTATACTATATCTCTGCAACTGCTTTGCCCATTACCTTGAAAACTTCACATGGGTGTTTATCATCATCTATATTTTCATTCTACCCCCCTCCCGTGCGGCCCCTGTGCCCAATGTCAAGGTCAAATTACTTTGAAGTTTTTGGTTAAGTTTTTTGGTTAAAAGTTTTTGGTTAAGTTTTTTGGTTAAGTTTTTTAGTTAAAGTTTTTGGTTAAGTTTTTGGTTAAAGTTTTTCGTTATACTATATCTCTGCAACTGCTTTGCCCATTACCTTGAAAACTTCACATGGGTGTTTATCATCATCTATATTTTCATTCTACCCCCCTCCCGTGCGGCCCCTGTGCCCAATGTCAAGGTCAAATTACTTTGAAGTTTTGGTTAAGTTTTTTGGTTAAAAGTTTTTGGTTAAGTTTTTTGGTTAAGTTTTTTGGTTAATGTTTTTGGTTAAGTGTTTTGGTTAAATTTTTTCGTTATACTATATCTCTGCAACTGCTTTGCCCATTACCTTGAAACTTCACATGGGTATTTATCATCATCTATATTTTCATTCTACCCCCCTCCAGTGCGGCCCCTGTGCCCAATGTCAAGGTCAAATGACTTTGAAGTTTTTGGTTAAAGTTTTTTTCGCGCCCGCTTGCGGAAAGCGCGATATAGTCGGCACTTTGTCGTACGTACGTATGTACGTATGTACATGTGTCCGGTTAAAGTTTTTGCTTAAGTTTTTTGGTTAAAGTTTTTCGTTATACTATATCTTTTTTTTTAGTGTCTATGCCTCGCCACAAGGCGCGACATGCAGGCCGCGGCCATCTAGTTACTCAACCTTGGTTAAAGTTTTTAGTCAAGCTTGTAGATGGAATACTATTGTGCATACAGACACCATACTTGGATAACTTTTTCTCATAGGGATGTACATCAATAACCCCTGACCTATATTTTACCTTCACCTACATTTAGCCTTCAATTACTTGGTTAATGTTTATAGTCAAGCTTGTATATGGAATACTTCTGGGCCTACATAAACCATACTTGGACAACTTCATCTCCTAATGATGTACATCAATAATCCCTGACCTATATTTGACCTTGACCTACTTTTATCCTTTGATTACTTAGTTATCTCCCCTTGGTTACGGTTTTTAGTCAAGCTTGTATATGGAATACTCCTGGGCCTACAGCAACCATACTTGGATAACTTTATCTCCTAGTGACGTACATCAATAATCCCTTGGTTAATGTTTTTAGTCAACCTTGGTTAAGGTTTTTATGCAGGCCTCAGCCACCTTCTTTGTCAAGCTATGTGTACATCGACAACCCTCGTAGTCGAGCTATGCTGTTCTCCTACAGCTCTTGTTACTCAAGCTTGTACATGTAATACTATTGTGCATACAGACACCATACTTGAACAACCTTTTCTCATAGGGATGTACATCAATAACCCCTGATCTATATTTGACCTTGACCTACATTTCCTCTTGAATTACTTAGTTAATTCCCCTTGGTTAAGGTTTTTAGTCAAGCTTATAGATGCAATACTCCTGGCCCTACACCAACCATACTTGGACAACTTCATCTCCTAGTAATGTACATCAACAACCCCTGACCTATATTTGACCTTGACCTACATTTAACCTTGAATTACTTAGTTAATTCCCCTTGGTTAAGGTTTTTAGTCAACCTTGGTTAAGGTTTTTAGTCAAGCTTGTACATGGAATACTATTGTGCATACAGACACCATACTTGGACAACCTTTTCTCATAGGGATGTACCTCAATAACCTAGTAATGTACATCAACAACCCCTGACCTATTTTTGAACTTGACCTACATTTAACCTTGAATTACTTAGTTAATTCCCCTTGGTTAAGGTTTTTAGTCAACCTTGCTTAAGGTTTTTAGTCAAACTTGTACATGGAATACTATTGTGCATACAGACACCATACTTGGACAACCTTTTCTCATAGGGATGTAACTCAATAACCCCTGATCTATATTTGACCTTGACCTACATTTCCTCTTGAATTACTTAGTTAATTCCCCTTGGTTACGGTTTTTGTCTCGCCTGCGAATCGGAAAGCGAGACATAGGTTTTGCTTTTCCGGAGTCGGCGTCGTCGTCGGCGTCGTCGTCATCATTCAATGTTAAGTTTTCGTGTTACTGTCATTACTTCAACACCTTATCAGCTACAGTCATCAAACTTTATACATACCTTTACTATGATATGTAGATGCATATAGGACTATTAAACAAAAATCCGGGCTCCAGGGTCAAGGTCAAACTCTATTTCTTTCTATGCAACAAACTGAACATTAATGCATGAAGACCCGTTTTCTCGTGCGCTCTGTACAATGATAACAATGTACACCTTACCTGTAGAGAGAACAATAGCCTTCTCCAGTTGAACAGTTCTGCATGTGCAAGCATGTGCAAATTTCCAGCTTGACCACTAAATGTCCAGCTAAATTATTACAGGTAATTTATACAGGTAAATTATTATACCTGGGTATTACATTTCCGTAAACTGTG